>ML438052.1:54126-71533 GCA_005239525.1 Nicotiana knightiana
CCCCCCCCCCAATTGTCACTACCCCAAATCCTAAGCCGACCGTGATGGCTTCTATCATGGAACTAGGCTAGACAACAATTACATATTGACATAATATTTCAAAATTTTCATAACTATTATGATCTTTCACAAAATTTTATTTCGCTTAAGCAGTTTAAAGCAACAAAAATGAGTAAAACAGTTTATACACTACCCCAAAACCTGGAGTCAACCGTCATGAGCATCTACGAGCAGTACAAAATAACCCTACTGTCAAAATACATCAAGACTCGGAACGAGGAAATAAGTACAAAACAAGAAATGGGAAAAGAGTTGTTGTGGATACTGAACAGCTACCTCGAAGTCCCAACTCCGGCTCCACATGAAGCAAGGAAACTAGCGCTCGGTACCAGCACCTGTATCTACACACAGGGGTGCAGGGAGTAATGTGAGTATGCCAACTCAGTAGTAATGAAAATAAATCAAGTCTGAGCAGTAAGAAACACATAAGATCAAATCATCCATTAACAATAAGCACAAACTTTCTTTCCAACAGTGTATACATTAAATCAACATGCTTTGAAAAACTGACTTCAGTAAAATCCTTTGAAAAATGTGTTTTCCAACAATTTCAGAAAAATACCCAAAGAGTTTAATGTAAATGAAATAAATCATAAATAGCCCATTGTTCCAAAACATGTATCAAATATCGCCCCTCGAGCAAATCATCACTCAGAATCAGTTGCTCAGCATACCTCACAATCACACAGTATCAGCCCCTCGGGAAACCTCACAGTCACTCATGTCTCCCAATCACTTGGCACTCGCACTCAGTAGATACCTGCTCTCACTGGGGGTGTGTACAGACTCCGGAGGGGATCCTTCAGCCCAAGAACTAATATCAAGCTACCTCGTGGCATCTCATATCCTCACAATCAGGTCTCGGCCTCATTTAATCAGAAACTCGCAGTAAGCCACTCGGGCTATCAGTAAAACAGGGTACTAGACCCAAAAACATCATTTTATATCTCAAAATAGTGTAAATAAGGCTGAGTTTCGAAAACAGTTAAACATAATATAACTGAGTGTAAATCATAAGTCAACACAGTGAGGAAATAGCAGTAAAAGCCCCCAAGGAGTCTAAACAAGTCGGTGCAAAGCCCCAAACATGGCTTACAGCCCAAATATAGCAATAGTTTTGGAACACAATTTAACATATGATTTAAAGTAAATATGCAACTCAATAGTTGCCGCGGAAAGGACCAAGTCCAAATCCAAAAATCAGTGCACGCCACACACTCGTCATCCGGCATGTGCGCCACTCCAAAAATAGTGAGAAAATACGAAGTCCGGGATTTCATACCCTCAGGACAAGATTTATAGTCATTACCTACCTTAACCCGGCCCAAATACTAATCCGCGATGCTCTTGCCTCTCGAATCGGCTCCCCATTGCTCCGTATCTAACCAAAACTTGATTAACATCAACAATATACGCTAAAAGAACAAGCCCCAATTGAAAACTATCAATTTTAACCAAAATTCCCGAAATTGGCCAAACCCGAGCCCCGAGCCCACGTCTCGGAATTCGATAAAAATCGCATCACAAGAATCCTTATCCTTTCCCGAGTCTACATATATAAAATGCATCAAAATCCGACCACAATTGACCCCTAAATTCCTTAATTATAAGTCTCAATTTTCCAAGCCCTAAACCCCCAATTTATGCCATTAAATCCACTCATTCCAAGCCTAATCCGTCAAATAACAACATAGAATCGAGGTTTTAGTCCAAGAACTTACCTCCACAAAAGACCCTCGAAATCCTTCTTCAATTTGCTCCCAAAAGCCTCAGTATGCATGCAAAATATGAAGAAAGTGTCAAAAATTCACGGAGGCTGGAATTTATACTAACTGCCTAGTGGTTCCGCACCTGCAGCCACTTACGCGTACCTGTGGACCCGCACCTGCGTTCCTAGGTGCACACCTGCGAAAAACGCTTAGAGTCCCAAACTTCATACCTACGGTAAAAACCTCGCACCTGCGGAACTCCTCCAACCCACCAAAAACTGCATCTGCGATGAGCCTTACTTCTGCGGGCCCGCACCTGCGGTCCCCTATCCGCAGGTGCGGTAACACCAGCAGCATCAACTGCTATTTTTCCAACTTAAAATCCCCGATGGCTATCCGAAATAAACCCGAGCCCCCTCGGGACCCCAACCAAAAATACAAACAAGCCTCATAACCTTATTCAAACTTAGTCGAGCCTTAGAAACACCCAAAACAACGCTAAAAACCAAGATCACATCGGATTCAAGCCTATGAACTTTGAGATTTCTATATTCCGCCAATGTTGCCGAAACCAACCAAAAGCACGTCCGAATGACCTGAAAATTTGCACACATATCCAAAATGACATTACGAACCTTCTCCAACTTCCGAAATTCCATTTCGACCCTGATAGCCTATTTTTTCCCTGCCGACCAAAAATCGCCAAAAATTAACTTTCGCCAATTCAAGCCTAATTCTACACCGGACATCAAAACATAATTCTGAACACACCCCTAAGTCCCAAATCACCTAACGAAGTTATCCAAGCCATAAAATCTACATTCGAGGTCGTTTACCAATAAGTCAACTCCCAGTTGACTTTTCCATCTATTAAGCCAATTTAAGAGACTAAGTGTCTCAGTTCTCACCACAACCACTCCGAACCCGAACCAGCCGACCAACATAACATAAATAGGCTAAGCAACATATGATAAATTAAAAATAGGAGAAACGGGGCTAATCTCACAGAACGATCGACGGGGTCGTTACATCCTCCCCTTCTTAAATAAACTTTCGTCCTCGAACGGGTCTAGAAACATACCTGGAGTCTCAAATAAGTGAGGATATCTGCTCCGCATCTCTCGCTCGGTCTCGCAGGTGGCATCCTCCACCAGTTGTCCTCTCCACTGAACCTCCACTAAAGTTATATCCTTAGACCTCAGCTTTCTGACCTGACGACCCAAAATAGCCACTAGCTCTATCTCATATGACATATCGCCCTCGAGTTGAACCGTGCTGAAGTCCAAAACATGAGACGGGTCACCAACATACTTTCGGAGCATCGAAACATGGAACACCGGATCAATACTCGATAAGCTGGGAGGCAAGCCAAGTCTATAAGCCACCTCACAATCCTCTGAAGCACCTCAAATGGCCCAATGAACCGGGGACTCAACTTTACCCTCTTCCCGAACCTCATAATACCCTTCATGGGTGACACCTTCAGCAGCACCTTCTCCCAAACCATGAAAGACCATCTCGAACCTTCCTATCTGCATAACTCTTCTGCCTAGACTGCAGCATGCGAAGCCGATCCTGAATAAACTTCACCTTATCCAACGCATCCTGAACCAAGTCTGTGCCCAATAGCCTAGCCTCGCCCGACTCAAACCAACCAATCAGAGATCTACACATCCTACCATATAAAGCCTCATACGGAGCCATCTGGATACTCGATTGATAACTATTATTATATGCAAACTCTGCGAGTAGTATAAACTGGTCCCATGAACCCCCAAAATCAATGACACACGCACGCAACATGTCCTCCAAAATATGAATAATACGCTCCGACTGCCCGTCGGTCTGAGGATGAAACGATGTGCTCAACTCAACCTGAGTACCTAACTCCCTCTGCACGGCCCTCCAAAACTGAGATGTGAACTGAGTACCTCTGTCGGAAATGATAGAAACTGGAACCCCATGCAATCGGACAATCTACCTGATATAAATCTCAGCTAAACGCTCCAAAGAATAAGTAGTACTAACAGGCATGAAGTGCGCGGACTTGGCCAACCGATCCAAAATAACCCATATAGCATCCAACCTCCTCGAAGTCCGTGGAAGCCCAACTACAAAGTCCATGGTGATCCGCTCCCATTTCCATTCTGGAATATCTAATCCCTGAAGCAATCCACTCGGTATCTGGTACTCATACTTGACCTGTTGACAGTTGAGACACCGAGCCACGAACTCAACAATATCCCTCTTCATCCGCCTCCACCAATAAGGCTATCTTAGATTCTAATAGATCTTTGCGGCACTCAGATGGATGGAATACCGCGAACTATGGGCCTCAGCTAGAATCAAGTCTCGAAGTCCATCCACATTGGGCACGCAAATCCGGCCCTGCATCCTCATGAACCCATCATTACCAATAACCACATCCCTGGCATCACCGCGACAGACCCTGTCCTGAAAAATGAGTAAGTGTGGATCATCATACTGGCGTGCTCTAATCTGATCATAAAGAGAAGACCTGGAGGCTACACAAGCCAATACCCGCGGGGGCTCTGATAGATCCAATCTCACCAACTGACCCGCTAAAGTCTAAACATCAAGTGCTAAAGGTCGCTCTGCTACTGGAAGGTAGGGTAGACTCCCCTAACTCTCTGCTCTACAACTCAGAGCATCGGCCACTACATTGGCCTTCCCCGGATGATATAAAATGGTGAGGTCATAATCCTTGAAGAGCTCCAACCATCTCCTCTTATGAAAATTCAAGTCCTTCTGCTTAAGCAGATGCTGCAAACTACGATAATCAGTGAAAATCTCACAATGCACTCCATACAAATAATGACGCCAAATTTTCAAGTCGTGGACAATAGCTGCTAGTTCAAGATCATGCACTAGATAATTATTCTCTTGCACCTTCAATTGTCTGGACGCGTAGGCAATCACCCTACTATCCTGCATCAAAACCGCTCCAAGGCCAACTCTCCAGACATCACAGTAAACTGTATAAGAACCTGAACCCGTAGGTAAAACCAACACTGGAGCTATAGTCAAAGCTGACTTGAGCTTCTGAAAGCTCTCCTCACACTCCTCATTCCACCTGAACTGAGCACCCTTCTGGGTCAACATGGTCATAAGTTCTTCAATAGATGAAAATCCCTCTACAAAACGATGATAGTACCCTGCCCAACCAAGGAAACTGCGAATCTCGGTAGCTGATGACGGTCTAGGCCAGCTCTGCACCGCCTCTATCTTATTCGGATCAACCTGAACACCCTCACTAGACACCACGTGCCCTAAAAATGCTACTGAATCAAGCCAGAACTCACACTTCAAAATTTTGCATACAACTTCTTCTCCCTCAAGGTCTGAAGCACAACTCTCAAATGATGCTCATGATCCTCCCGAGATCGGGAATACACCAAGATATCGTCAATAAACACGATGACGAAGGAGTCAAGATAAGGCCGAAACACACTGTACATCAAGTACATAAAGGCTGCTGGGGCATTGGTCTGCCCGAATGACATAAGCAGAAACTCATAATGACCATACCTAGTCCTGAAGGCACTCTTCGGGATGTGGGGCCCCCGAATCTTCAACTGATGATAGCCAGAACACAATTCAACCTTGGAAAATACCCTGGCATCCTGCAACTGATCAAACAAGTCATCTATACGACGTAAGGGATACCAGTTCTTCACCATAACCTTGTTCAGCTGCCGATAATCAGTACACATACGCATAGAACCATCCTTCTTCTTCACAAACAACATCGGAGCACCCCAAGGTGACACACTAGGCCGAATGAGCCCTTTATCTAGGATTTCCTGAAGCTGCTCCTTGAATTCCTTCAACTCCGCTGGTGCCATACTGTCACGCCCCAAAACCGAGGGACGAAATCGGCACCTAATCGAATGATTCCGATCAAGCAGACCTGGATTTCCTTTCCTACCCAACGCGTTACCCCGTGCATAATATTCAAATTTATAATGAATATACAACCAAATTTCCATTTTTCCTCTTTTAAAGCTTAAATATTTGATAATCCCAAAATATACAAACTAAGCACAACATTTCCTACACGGAACCAAGATTACGAATAATTACAATTACTACCCAAAAATATATATACAACCCACATCATGTCTACGGAGCCTCTAAGAGTACTAGGAGTTTACATAATATTTTCCGGCAACAAGGCCACGGCTATACCTTAAAAAGACATAAAATATACAAAATGAGATGATATAGACTACACACGGCCCCGAGAGGAAATGGGGCTCACCAGGACTGCTAGAAATATGAAGAGGAGGAACCACTAACGGCGAACCGAGCTACCTTCTATAGAAGCACCTACATCCATATAAAAGATGTAGCGCCCCCGGCAAAAGGGACGTTAGTACCATTGAATAGTACTAGTATGTATAAACAAACTCTACTCTATGTAAAATCAAGCAATACACATATATGAGGCAGTTAAAGATACCCAAACAAGTATTGCACGGAGATACAGAGAATCACAAATGAGGTTTCCACAGTTTCTTATTTCAATTGTTCTCCTATTGCGCGCGCAACCCGATCCCACCTTACATTCATATTCCATCCTTATTTATTCTGTTGCGACTTGAAACCCGATCCCATCTCACAACATTACACCCTTATTACTTCTGTTGCGGTGTGCAACCCGATCCCACCTTACAATTCTGTTGCGGCGTACAACAAGATCCCACCTTACATTTCTGTTGCAGCGTGCAACTCGATCCCACCTTACAATCACATTTCACAGCAACAACCACCAACAATTATATCACAAAGATCTTCATCATGAATATTATAAGTTCATATCTAACAATAACTATGTGAAATCAAGGAGCAATGATCCTTACCAATCAGTAATTCATATATAGTGTTTCCACAATCATTTAACTCGATAAAATCAGCCCATATTTACTTTTAGCATTTGCTACACATCCTTTAGCACTTTGATACGTTCAACAATGTAATTAATAGCAACATCAACCAACAATTGAATCACAAAGACTCTCATCATCAAGGATATTCATTCGTAACAACCAAGTAACCATATGAAATCAAGGCCACAGAAATCTTTATCGAACAGTGAGTCACATACGGTATGCCATCAACACATAGCTCAATTAGCTTATCCCCGTTTCCATTTCGTTATTTACTACACAGCTTTTAGAACTTAGATACATTCAACACTTTGTTTCATTATCATTTCTTTCATTTTGCAGCACATTCTCTCATGCCGATGTACTCAACATTTAACGAGCTTTGCTCATGATAGAATAAGCATAAAGAATCACCTTTTCACAAGCTCATATAACATGGTAATCGACTAAGAAATTCAAAGAGCGAAGTCTTACACCTCGACACAACAGGTAAATCAATTCACGTATATTTCAAGCAAGAATTTCATACCGGGTGCTTGGATACCAACAAGATGACTCTACAAAGATTAAAGTTAGCCATATATACCTTGGTTTGGGATTTTTCCTTTAGTTTCTACCATAATTCACCGGACCTTCTAGCACCTTTAATCTAGTTCACAATGTGGTATAATTGAACTTAGAATTACGAATAATGATCATGTCTTAAACTCACTGGAGCATTCTATCAAACACTAGGTGTTCCCTTATATTAAATGGCCTCTTTTTAGTGAAAGATTACTCTAACCCATTTCCTTTTACTAGATTATGACTAGTTGGTTACATGCATGCAAAAATCCCTACCCCCATCTTCATGAACTCACCTAACCATGTTTCATTTTTTTCTTTAAACAAAAATCTGGAAATTAAGGTTGATGGGGTAGAAGCTTACCTCTTATGGTGAAGAAAATGGTGTCCTACTTGATTAGTCCAAGCTTGAATGATGAAGGAGGATCACTTTGATGAAGTTGGGACTTTCTCTCTCTAGAACTCTCTCTTCCCTCTCTCTATTTTGTTCAGAAATTCTTTAAAATGGAAGGGGTAAGTGTTTTAATGAACTGGGGGTCGGGTATAAAATTAAAAATTTAACAGTCCCGAAGCAGAAATGCGGTCAGGAATGCGATCGCATTCCTTCTATGCGGTCCGCATTCTTGTCGCATAAATGGCCCTCAAATGGGCCAAAAAGAAAAGTAGACTACCCAGGTATGCGACCACTATGCAGTCCACATACCTGTTATGTGATCGCATAGTGCGTCGCATAACTCCCTTCGCAAAAGTCAAGGTGCAAGAATGCGACAACTATGCGGCCTCGCATTCGTGAAATGCGATCACATTCTAGGCCGCATAGTTGTCCTCAAAAATGGACAGCAAATTGTCCAGGTATGCGACCACTATGTGGTCCGCATACCTGATCTGCACTGTGCGACCACTATGCGGTCCACATACCTGATCTGCGATCGCATAGTGGACCGCAGACCTGCGCAAATCTGAAAATTTTTATCCTTTAAGTCCCGGAGTACTTTTTACTTAGAAAGGATCCGTTTTAAGAATTCTACAGTTATAACAACACGGGGACCTATTTGGGCATTATTTTTAGACTTGAAATTTTACGGGTCTTTACATTCTCCCCCACTTAAAATCATTCGTCCTCGAATGAGGATCGGGGAATCACTAGAGTATAAAAACACAGAATAAGCCAACCCCAAAACCTTTACTAACTCAGATATTTCCTGAAAATTTTGCCAGAGTTCCCTTTGTAATTAGGCCTATCTACCTGTCAGAGAGCCCCCCGAAACACATGTTTAACCAATTCCACATATTACCAGTTAATTTATCAATCTTGCACATAATTCAACTATTACAATGAGTTGCACATAATTCAGCTATTACAATGAGTTGCACATAATTCAGCTATTACAATGAGTTGCACATAATTCAGCTATTACAACAACATATACATTTATGGCGCAAAATTTGAGAAGTCACAATAGTAGGGTAATTAGGGGAGTGGAGTGTTCTTGCACAAAATTTAACACAGTGTATAATTTCTTAGGAATGACAACTTTCAAAACCACTACCGGACTTATTCAAACAAGTGGGGATATTTCTCTTTCATTTCATTTTCCACTTCCCATGTGGATTCTTCGACTTGTTGACTCCGCCATAATACTTTAACAGAAGCAATCTCTTTTTTCCTCAATCTACGGACTTGCCTATCAAGAATAGCAACTGGAACCTCTTCATAAGACAATTCTTCATTAATTTCAACCGTCTCAACCGGCACAATGGCGGATGGATCCCCAATCACCTTCTTCAACATGGACACATGAAACACTGGGTGTACTAATGACATCTCAGGGGGCAATTCCAGCCTATAAGCCACCTGTCCTATCCTTTGAGCAATCCTATATGGCTCGACATACCTTGGGCTCAATTTCCCTTTCTTCCCAAACCGCATCACTCCCTTCATGGGAGACACCTTCAAGAATACCCAATCATCTACTTGAAACTCCAAATCTCTTCGACGAATGTCCGCATAGGATTTCTGATGACTCTGAGCAGTCTTCATCATTTCCTGAATGACTTTAAAATTTTCCATAGCTTGGTGCACAAGATCCGGTCCTATCAGTTCCGCCTCGCCAACCTCGAACCACCCAATCGGAGACCTACACCTCCTTCCGTACAATGCCTCAAATGGGGCCATCTGGATACTAGTATGGAAAATGTTATTATAAGAAAATTCTATAAGCGGCAAGTGATCATCCCAGCTACCCTTGAAATCTAATACACAAGCCCGTAACATATCTTCAAGCGTCTGGATGGTCCGCTCGGCCTGCCCATCAGTCTGTGGGTGGAATGTTGTGTTGAGATTTACCTCCGTACCCAAACCTTGCTGAAATTTCTTCCAAAAGTTAGTTGTGAACTGGGCCCCTCGATCCGAGATGATAGATACTGGAGTGCCATGGAGCCTGACTATTTCTTTGATATATAATTGAGCGTATTGTTCTGCAGTATCGGTGGACTAGACTCGTAAGAAGTGAGCTGATTTCGTGAGTCGGTCCACTATCACCCAAATTGAGTCGAACTTGCGCTGATTGCAGGGTAACCCTACCACAAAGTCCATATTTATCATCTCTCATTTCCACATTATTATTTCCATAAGATGCGTCAACCCACCGGGCCTTTGATGCTCGGCCTTCACTTGCAGACAATTCTAACACCTAGCCACAAAGTCAGCCACACCCCTCTTCATAACATTCCACCAATAAATCTCTTTGAGATCATGATACATCTTTGTAGAACCAGGGTGTATTGAATACCTAGAATAGTGAGCCTCTGCCATTACCCTTTCCCGAAGATCATCCACGTCCGGAACACATAGCCTCCCTTGGCAACGCAAAACACCGTCATCATTGCCGAGTGAAAATGTTGTAGTCTTATGATTCAGAATTTCCTCTCTCAACTGTACCAATGCTGGATCTCTGAATTGTTTTTCATTGATTTCCGTTAAAAGCGAAGATTCTGCTCCATTAAGCACCACGACATCCCCTTCGTCTGAGGTCGAAAGACAAACCCCTAGACTAGCCAACTGATAAACCTCCCGAGCCAAAGGCCTCTGACCTGCTTCCAAATGAGCCAAGCTACCCATGGACTTCCAACTAAGAGCGTCGGCTACCACATTCGCCTTTCCTGGATGGTACAAAATATTCATATCATAATCCTTGAGCAACTCTAACCACCCCCGCTGCCTTAAGTTCAACTTTTTTTGTTTGAATAAATACTGAAGACTCTTGTGGTTTGTGAACACGTCCACATGAACCCCATAAAGATAATGCCGCCAGATTTTCAATGCAAACACAACTGCCGCGAGCTCCAAATCATGCGTCGGATAATTCTTCTCGTGATTCTTGAGTTGCCTAGAAGCATACGCTATAACCTTCCCGCACTGCATCAACACACACCCCAAACCAACCCTTGAAGCATCACAATAAACCACAATTCCCTCTGTACCCTCTGGCAAGGCCAACACCGGCGTCGTAGTCAATCTCAATTTCAATTCCTGAAAACTCTTTTCACAAGCATCGGACCACTGGAACTTAACCGCCTTCTGCGTCAGCTTAGTCAATGGGGAGGCAAGGGTAGAGAATCCCTCCACAAGTCTCCGATAATACCCAGCCAAACCCAAGAAACTGCAAATCTCTATCGGGGTCGTTAGCCTAGGCCAATCCTTTACCGCTGCAATCTTTTGGGGATCAACCCGAATCCCTTCCCTGGAAACAACATGGCCCAAAAAGGTAACTGATTCTAGACAAAATTCACATTTTGAGAACTTTGCATACAACTGGTGCTGATGAAGAGTCTGCAGAACTGCCCTGAGTTAAGTAGCATGATCTTCATGACATCGCGAATAACAAGGATATCGTCAATGAAGACAATCACAGTTTGAAAACACGATTCATAAGATCCATAAAAGTTGTTGGGGCGTTGGTTAGCCCAAAAGACATTACCAGAAATTCAAAGTGCCCATATCGAGTCCTGAAGGCAGTCTTAGGAATATCCTGCTCCCTGATATTTAACTGGTGATACCCGGACCCGCAGATTAATCTTTGAGAAGAACTTAGCACCTTGCAACTGGTCGAACAAATCATCTATCTGAGGCAATAGTTATTTGTTTTCTATGGTGACCTTTCTGAGCTGCCGATAATCAATACACATTTGAAGCAATCCGTCTTTCTTTCTGACAAAAAGAACCGGTGCGCCCCAAGGCGACACACTGGGCCGAATGAAACCTTTTTCTAATAGATCTTTCAATCGTTATTTTAACTCTCTCAATTCTGTTGGCGCCATTTGGTAAGTTGGAATAGATATTGGATGCGTATCTGGAAATACATCAATCCCAAAATCGATCTCTCTATCTGGTGGAATCCCAGGAAGCTCGTCCGGAAATACTTCAAGAAATTCATTTACAATAGGCACAGATTCGGGAGCAGGCACCTCTGAAGTGGTGTCCGCAACCCGGACCAAATGGTAGATGCACCCTTTCCTGATCATCTCTGAGGCTTCAAGGTAGGAAAAAAATCTACCTCTTGGCACAACATTATTCCCCTCCCAATCGATAACTGATTCATTAGGAAACTCGAGCCTCATAATTCTGGTTCGGCAGTCGAGTTTAGCAAAGCACGAATAGAGCCAATCCATCCCGATAATTACATCAAAATATACCATTTCTAACTCAATCAGATCGGTCGTGTTATCCCGACCACGCACCATGACAACACAATTTCTATAGACTCGCACGACTGTAATAGAATCACCAACCGGAGTCGACACTGAGAATGGCTCGTGAAGCTGTTCGGGTTCTATCCCAAAACTTGAAGCAATAAATGGGGTAACATATGACAAATAAGACTCGGGATCAATAAGAGCATAAACATCATGTGACTGGACAGTCAGAATACCTGTGACAACATCTGGGGAAGCCTCCACACTCTGGCGAGCACTCAAAGCGTAGAACCGACTGGGTCCCCCTCGACCCCGCGCTCCACCCCTAGTTGTACCGCGCCCTGCTGGAGTTGGAGGGCATGCTGAAGATGTAGCGGCTGAAGAACTGGATGGCTGAGTAGTGCCCCTACCCGTGCCCAAACAGGGTGCACGATAGTCTCGCTAAACGTGGCCTCTCACTCCACAACTATAGAATACTGGTATGTCCAAGTAACAGGGCTCAGAATGGAACCTCTCACACTTAGGTCATGGGGCCCTCCACTGCTGCTAGAACCTCCCACCTGAACGACCCGGCCGATGAAACCTCCTACTGTCTGAACCTGGTCCAACGCGACCTCCCTGCTGATAACTGTGCCGTGGTGGCGGCTGAGGAGTGAGCGTAGGACTGAGATGGCCCTGATGACCCTCTCCCAAGGACTGATCTCCCTCCTCCAACTGAATTCCCAGGGTTTCCCGCTTACCGAGCCCTACTACTCCTCTCCCTCTCCATCCTTATCTTTAATTTTCGGGCCTCCGTAGCCTGGGAAAATCCCACAATCTTCCCGTAGTTCATATCTGAAAGCAGAGAAGCCGTAGCAGCATCATTAATAACAAAGGTACCAAGGCCCTGAACAAACCAATGAACTCTAGCCTCCATAGTAGACACCATGTGAACAGCATATTTGGACAAACGCACGAACTCCATATGATACTCCCACACACTCATGTTTCCCTGCTTAAGGGCCTCAAACTCTGTAGCACGGGCTTCCATAATCTCGGTAGGCAAGAAATGATCCATAAAGGCATCCACAAACTCCTCCCACCTTGTCGTAGGGCTCCCCTCTCCACGGGAACTCGCCCACATTTCAAACCACGAGTATGCCGCTCCTTTCAGATGATAGGAAGCCAAATCAACCCCCTCTGTATCATTAGCCCTCATAACTCGGAGGGTCTTGCACATCTCATCAATGAACTCCTGAGGATCATCCTGTGGGTTGGTGCCTGTGAACTCTAGAGGGGCTAACCGCAGAAATTGGTTGACCCTCGAACCTGAAGAATCCCCTTTCTCGCTAGAGGATGCAGGGGCAGCATGTTATCTTTGGGCCTGGGAGGCCACTAGCTGAGTCAACATCTGAATAGCTCCCCTGAGGTCCCCATCAGAAATATCGGGACCGGAAGCTGAGACTGAGGAAGGATCAGGAACATCAGCGGGAGGGACTGTAGCACCCTCCGCTGGAGCAGGAATAGGAATATCCTGGCCTGGGATGGAAGAGTCAGGGAGATTCAGGGTCGGGGAATCATTCTCACCCGCACCATCATATAAAGAATTCACGGCCACTCTTGGGGTGGCATTGGCCTCTGGGCCGAGTCGGGCTCTCTTCTTGGGTGCCATTTACTGAAAATTGGAACAATGCACAAGTTAGAGATTGACAACCTCACCTTTCACCACATCGCACAATATAGAATAGCAATAAAAGGGTACTTTCCTAAATGTCCATGCATCCCCCTAATTATAGATGTGGTCGACAACACACCGATAAGAAGGGCTCTACTACACACAGCTCCGAGACATCCTAGGACACTTTTAAAACCTTAGGCTCTGATACCAAGTTTGTCACGCCCCAAAACCGAGGGACGAGACCGTTACCTAACAGAATGATTCCGATCAAGCGGACCTTGATTGCCTTTCCTACCCAACGTGTTACACCGTGCACAATATACAAATTTATAATGAATATACAACCAAATTTCCATTTTTCCTCTTTTAAATCTTCAATATTTGATAATCCCAAAATATACAAACTAAGCACAACATTTCCGACATGGAACCAAGATTACGAATAATTATAACTACTACCCAAAAATATATATATATACAACCCGCATCATGTCTACGGAGCCTCTAAGAGTACTAGGAGTTTACACAATATTTTCCGGCAACAAGGCCCCGGCTATACCTTAAAAGACATAAAATATACAAAATGAGATGATATAGACTACACACGGCCCCGAGAGGAAATAGGGCTCACCAAGACTGCTAGAAATATGAAGAGGAGGCACCACTAACGGCGAACAGAGCTACCTGCTATAGAAGCACCCACATCCATATAAAATATGTAGCGCCCCCGGCAAAAGGAACGTTAGTACCATAGAATAGTACTGGTATGTATAAACAAACTCTACTCTATGTAAAATCAAGCAATACACATATATGAGGCAGTTAAAGATACTCAAACAAGTATTGAATAGAGATACAGAGAATCACAAATGAGGTTTCCACAGTTTCTTATTTCAATTGTTCTCCTATTGCGCGCGCAACCCGATCCCACCTTACATTCATATTCCAACCTTATTTCTTCTGTTGCGGCGTGCAACCCGATCCCATCTCACAATCACATTACACCCTTATTACTTCTGTTGCAGCGTGCAACCCGATCCCACCTTACAATTCTGTTGCGACGTGCAATCCTATCCCACCTTACATTTCTGTTGCAGCGTAAAACCCGATCCCACCTTACATTTCTATTGCAGCGTGCAACCCGATCCCACCTTACAATCACATTTCACAGCAACAACCACCCATAATTATATCACAAGGATCTTCATCATGAAGAACATAAGTTCATATCTAACAATAACTATGTGAAATCAAGGCACAATGATCCTTACCAATCAATAATTCATATATGGTGTTGCCACAATCATTTAAATCGATAAAATCAGCCCATATTTACTTTCATCATTTGTTACACGGCCTTTAGCACTTTGATACGTTCAACAACGTAATTAATAGCAACATCAACCAACAATTCAATCACAAAGACTCTCATCGTCAAGGATATTCATTCGTAACAACTAAGTAACCATATGAAATCAAGGACACAGAAATCTTTATCAAATAGTGAGTCACATACGGTATGCCATCAACACATAGCTCAATTAGCTTATCCCCGTTTCCTTTCCGTTATTTACTACACATCTTTTAGAACTTAGATACATTCAGCACTTTGTTTCATTAACATTTCTTTTGTTTTGCATCACATCATCTCATGCTGATATACTCAACATTTAACGAGCTTTGCTCATAATAGAATAAGCACAAAGAATCACCTTTTCGCAAGCTCATATAAAATGGTAATCGACTAATAAATTCAAAGACCGAAGTCTTACACCTCGACACAGCAGGGAAATCAATTCATGTATATTCAAGCAAGAATTTCATACCGAGTGATTGGAAACCAACAAGATGACTCTAAAAATATTAAAGTTACCCATACATACCTTGGTTTGGGATTTTTCCTTAATTTCTACCACAATTCACCGGACCTTCTAGCACCTTTAATCTAGTTCACAATGTGGCATAATTGAACTTAGAATTACGAATAATGATCATGTCTTGAACTCACTGGAGCATTCTATCATACACTAGGTGTTCCCTTAGATTAAATAGCCTCTTTTTAGTGAAAGATTACTCTAACCCATTTCCTTTTACTAGATTATGACTAGTTGGTTACATGCATGCAAAATCCCTACCCCCATCTTCATGAACTCACCTACCCATGTTTCTTTTTTTTTTTAAACAAAAATCTGGAAATTAAGGTTGATGGGGTAGAAGCTTACCTCTTATGGTGAAGAAAATGGTGTCCTACTTGATTAGTCCCAAGCTTGACTGATGAAGGAGGATCACTTTGATGAAGTTGGGACTTTCTCTCTCTAGAACTCTCTCTTCCCTCTCTCTATTTTGTTCAGAAATTCTTTAAAATGGAGGGGGGGTAAGTGTTTTAATGAACTGGGGGTCGGGTATAAAATTAGAAATTTAATAGTCCCGAAGCAGAAATGCAATCAGGAAGTATACGTGGTCGTACAAGTAATATAATGATAAATCGAGTGTCGAAACCACAGAGACTTGTGCAAACTACTTACTAAATCACTATAATTGTTATTCAATCAAGACAAAATAAAAATCCAGGAATGTAACTATATTATACTACGATTGTAAAAAATAACTAATTATCAAGTAACAAGTTGATTGTTGTGTATTCAATAGAGACAAATATTCCAAGATTTTGATCGATTCACCATTTGTATTGTGTTCTAATTAACTCTCCATTTCCTATAATTCACTCATGGTTGCTAATTAATCGATAATTGCTCCCATAGCCTTCTCCCGAAGCACTACTCGCCTATGCTCAATAGACTAACGCTTATATTCCTATGAAATTAATCTATTAGAACACACTAAGATTACGATATTTAATTAAGTACGGTGACTAGGTATATTACTATCCTAACCACAAATCCGCTCCCCTGAAGGGTTAAGATCGCGCTCTCTTCAACTATTCTCTAATCTATACACAGCTCTCCCAAGCATAGCATAGATAGTATATAGAACCTAACTGCTGGCCAGACAATTAAGCAATTAAATACAGAATTGAAGAAACAACCATATATTGAGTGAATTAAAATCAAGGTTAAACTAATGTCGAACAACAATATCCATGGGTAAATCACAACTCCAGAACAATGGGTGTTTAGCCACTCATGCTAAAATCAAACAATTGCATAAGTGTTGCATAAATTGTAAATATTAGAGAAAGATGAAGAAAACTGAGAATCCTCTGATTCCGAATGATCCCGTGTGTGTTTTTCATCCAAAGTGGCATCCAACCCCTCAAAAATAAGCTTAGACTTGCTTTTATACGTGTTGGGTAGGTTTAGGGGCGAAATAACCGTGTCCCGGGAAAAATAGAAAAAAATCTCAGCACTGGCGCCCTGGCTAGCACCGAGCGCCCACCAGGGCGCTGCCCCTCATAAAGTTTCTGCCTTCATCGCCATAGGTGGTGCCTAGCCCTGCCTGTGGCGCCCAAAATTGCCGATTTCGTCGTTTTGGCTCTAATTTCGCTCGTTTTGCCTCCAATTGATCCCGAATCATTCCTAAACATAAAAACACTTCAAATTAATATAAATCATCATATTTAACATCTAAAACTCACGAAACAAAAGTAAAATATGAGGCGATATACATAGAAATATATACTTTTTAAGTTAAACATCAACACCCCACACTTAGACTCTTGCTCGTCCTCGAGCAATGTGACAATCTACTACCCTTCAACACGTCCAACGTTCATTATCAAGGAGTATTTTACTTTTCAATCACACACCTTACCCCTTGACTATGATCGATACCGGCAATCAAGTATGAACATA
>ML438052.1:71728-94808 GCA_005239525.1 Nicotiana knightiana
TCTAGGATCAATTAGGACTTTTAAGGTTGTAATGTAGGCTAAGGGATGGGTAGGATATATTTAGGAATAGTGACTAACCCTCCTAAGCACTTTAATACACTACCTTCACAAATCAACACATATTCTTCTCAACCAATTCCCTTGCCACAACTCATATTCAACATAGATCTTTTTCAATTAAGCACTTCTATATTTTCACTAGCACAAATTAATAAAAATTGGAGGTGTGTATCTTTTTGTACATACTTTTGCTATCATTTTTTTTCTTTCTTTTCTACACACACTCCATACATGAAGATTCAATGGCTAGTGACTTTTG
This sequence comes from Nicotiana knightiana, assembly GCA_005239525.1. Lineage (NCBI taxonomy): Eukaryota > Viridiplantae > Streptophyta > Magnoliopsida > Solanales > Solanaceae > Nicotiana > Nicotiana knightiana. The sequence goes on from ML438052.1 coordinate 72,048, forward strand.
AATACAATTTTAGTGCACCAACGGGCCCTTCCAAGGCTCCACTCAAAAACTAATCCCCCTTGTCTCACCTTACTTGTTTTAGCGATTAAGTGTCTTAGAAGGAAAAGGTGCAAAAATCTCAGTTTAAGAACAAAATAGGGGTACAGCTTGTAATGTGGGTACCAAAGAAAAGGTCAAAAGGCTCAAAGGGGATAGAAATGGAAAATTTAATTCTTATGTGACAAGCACATCCATGATCAAACAAGAAAAATGCCTACATCATCCCCTAGACTAGCATAACCTACAATTTTCGCTTCGATTAACACACAGGGCAAGTTCTAGACTACACAGGATAGCATAGAAAATCACTAAACCTCACTCACACATTGCACATGACTCAATCACAACGGTTTTATTCAACTCTCAAATCAAGCAAACACACAAAATTGAGAGAATTAATCAATATTACACTATGTAGCATACAAGTCAAGCAACTGGGCTAAGGCGTCACAAAATAGGCTATTTATTTTTACTCAGGCATCACATGTGAAACCAAATACAAGGAAAAGCATAATATATGTCATAACCTAATATGCCAGCATCAAACATGTCAAAGGTTATTTCTAAGTTACTCAGTTTCTTCCTAACTACTCTAAAAAAATAATTTTAAGTGCTCGGTTCAAGTTACACCCTTGGAAAATAACCAGTGCCCAAAGAAAAACCAAAGGATACTACCTGACTATCCTAAAAAAATAAAAAAAAATCTTTTTGGCATTTTTTTTTAATCGGACTTTATCCCTCAAGAAAATTATCCAACAGATCCATCGTTAGGAAAAATTCGAGCTTTTTCTATTTTTTAAAATTTTTCGTTTCTTAACTAAAAAAAATAAGTTGATACAATTTCCCACCCCACACTTATGTTATGCATAGTCCTCGATGCAAGATCACAAAGAAAAATATTAAAACAAGGGTGAGAAATACTCCTTGAGACCCTCTCGGGCCTAGCTCGGACATGATTCTCAATCTTTAGAGTCGGGATGACCCCACACTTAAGCTCAAACATGTCCCTCAGCTTCAACTTTGGGTACTTAGACTTCCCCTACTCTACAAAATAAAAACAACACAAAACTCGACACTAAAAAATTAAAAAATAAAAGATATACAGGATGGGTTGCCTCCCAACAAGCGCCTTATTTATAGTCGTGGCACGACTCTGCTACTCTACTCAGGCTGCGCGCTTTCTCTTCTTATTTCTCCCATGAAGCCTAGCCTTTTTGCACGCTCTTAACGGGTCTCTTTTTTATCTCTGGCTCTTTCTCAATTATCTTTACACCCTCAGCTTGCAACACCACCTCCTCTTGATTACTGCCATTCACATAAGGACTCTGCCCTATCCCCTTCACGTCGACCATAGTAATCATGCACAGGTCCTCATAATGCTTTGGGAGTTTAAGTGTCTTGTACACATTAAAAGTGACCTCCTCATCGTCAACTCTCATTTTTAACTTTCCTGCCCTCACATCAATAATTGCTCCACCAGTAGCTAAAAATGGTCGCCCCAAAATAATGGGCACTTCCTTATCTTCCTCGTAATCAAGGACAATAAAGTCAGCAGGGAGATTAAACTTTCCCACTCGAACTAACACATCCTCAATAATTCCTTCTGGCATAACTAGTGACCTATCTGCTAACTCGTGACCTAAGAGCTCCTACTGGTCTGGTATTTTGGGAACTGGTAAGTTTCCCCATTTGACGTTCCAAGTTTCTCATTGCTGCTACTTGGGCCTGGTTATCAGCCATTATTTTCTGATTGAAATAAAGTTGGTCGTTCATCATTCTCTTCATAATCTCTTCAAGGCTAGCTTGTTGTTCAGCCTGAGGTGGTCTGTATTGTTGTTGAGGTGTTTGAGGCCGATACTGATTCAGGTTGCCTTGATTTCCACCCCAAGAGAAATTTGGGTGGTTCCTCCAGTTGGGATTGTAAGTGTCCCCATATTGATTAGTTTGGCCTCGGTTTACATTACCCACAAAATATACAGACTCTAGATTTGCTGGGCATAGATTGCTCATGTGACCCTCTCCACAGACTTCACAAAATACCTGAATCTGTTGCACTGGTTGGGCCTGTTTCAGTGGTTGAGACTGTTGCTTGTTAATGATCAGGGTCATCTGATTGACTTGGTTAGTCAATGTAGAGATCTGAGCTAACAATGCTGAGACAACATCTAGTTCAAGAACCCTTGGTGACTTTTGGACCACATTCCTTCCCATCTCACCTTGCCAGTCTGGATTTCTTTTGGAGAATTTATTCAATAATGCAAATATTTCATCATAATTCTTCTCCAACACCTGACNTGTTTGTCTGATTATGATGAGAACAGTATCTGAGTAGCCCTTGAACCTTTCCCATGCTGAATATAAAGATTTTCCTGCTTTCTGTTTAAAGGAGACTATCTCACTTCTGATCTTTGTAGTCTTACCTGAAGGGAAGAACCTTGCAAGAAATTTTCTCGCTAAATCGTTCCATGTTGTAATGGAATTAGCTGGTTCTGCCTTTAGCCATCGCTTTGCTTATCCCAACAGAGAGAATGGGAAAAGCATGAGCCTCACATAATCTGGTGTGACCCCGTTAGTGATATAAGTATCACTAATCTCCAAGAAGTTCAGAATGTGCTGCTGAGGATCCTCGTGTGGAAGACCCATAAACTGCCNATTATGATGAGAACAGTATCTGAGTAGCCCTTGAACCTTTCCCATGCTGAATATAAAGATTTTCCTGCTTTCTGTTTAAAGGAGACTATCTCACTTCTGATCTTTGTAGTCTTACCTGAAGGGAAGAACCTTGCAAGAAATTTTCTCGCTAAATCGTTCCATGTTGTAATGGAATTAGCTGGTTCTGCCTTTAGCCATCGCTTTGCTTATCCCAACAGAGAGAATGGGAAAAGCATGAGCCTCACATAATCTGGTGTGACCCCGTTAGTGATATAAGCATCATTAATCTCCAAGAAGTTCAAAATGTGCTGCTGTGGATCCTCGTGTGGAAGACCAATAAACTGCCCGTTTGCATGAAGCAGCTGGATCATGCTCTGTTTCAGCTCAAAGTGCCCAGTGATTCTGGGCTTCACAATGCTGGAGGTAACATTAGCAATACTGGNATCAAAGCCGTCAAGTCTGTCCTGGCTTCTGAACCTACGCATTCAATCAAAGTTCCTGAGATTAGAGTAACAATCAAGTGACGTTAGACTGGACAAAATAAACAATTAAACCAAAAACTAGAAATTGGTCTATATTCAAGTCCCTGGCAACGGCGCCAAAATCTTGTTGGTCCCAAATGCACACGCAAGTATACATGGTCGTACAAGTAATATAATGATAAATCGAGTGTCGAACCCACAGATACTTGTGTAAACTACTTACTAAATCACTATAATTGTTATTCAATCAAGCCAAAATAAAAATCCAGGAATGTAACTATATTATACTACAATTCTAAGAAATAACTAATTATCTAGTAACAAGTTGAGTGTTGTGTATTCAATAGAGACAAATATTCCAGGGTTGTGATCGATTCACCATTTGTATTGTGTTCTAATTAACTCTCCCTTTCCTATAATTCACTCATGGTTGCTAATTAATCGATAATTTCTCTCATAGCCTTCTCCCGAAGCACTACTCGCCTATTCTCAATAGATTAACGCCTATATTCCTATGAAATTAATCTATTAGAATGCAGTAAGATTACGATATTTAATTAAGCACGGTGACTAGGTATATTCTTATCCTAACCAAAAATCCGCTCCCCTGAAGGGTTATGATCGCGCTCTCTTCAACTCTTCTCTAATCTATACACGGCTCTCCCACGCATAGCATAGATAGTATATAAAACCTAACTGTTGGCCAGACAATTAAGCAATTAAACACAGAATTGAAGAAACAACCATATATTGAGTGAATTAAAATCAAGGTTAAACTAATGTCGAACAACAATATCCATGGCTAAATCACAACCCTAGAACAATGGGTGTTTAGCCACTCATGCTAAAATCAAACAATTGCATAAGTGTCTGGCACCAGGTCAATACCAAAATCAATGTCCCTGTCAGGTGGCATGCCTGGCAGGTCTGCAGGAAACACGTCCGGAAAATCACGGACCATAGGAACTAAATCAATAGCAGGAGTCTCACCACTGACATCCCTCATAAAGGCCAAATATGATAAACACCCCTTTTCAACCATACGCTGAGCCTTCGGTAGGAAATCACCCTGCTAGGCACATACTCAGAAGAACCTCTCCACTCAACCCTTGGAAATCCTGGCATAGCTAAGGTCACAATCTTAGCGTGACAATCAAGAACAGCATGACACGGAGATATCCAATCCATGCCCAATATCACGTCAAAATCAACCATGCTAGGTAACAATAGGCCACTTGGGTCTCCAGGCCCCCAATAGATATCACACATGACTGATGCACACGGTCCACAACAATAGTATCGCCCACCGGAGTCGACACATGAACCGATGTAACTAGAGAATCACGGGGAATATCCAAAAAATGGGAAAAATATGATGAAACATAGGAATATGTAGAATCAGGGTCAAATAAAGCCAAAGCATCTCAGCGGCAGACTGAGACAATACTTGTGATCACTGCATCGGAGGCCATAGCATCTGGCCTGGCTGGAAGTGTATAGATACGAGCCTGGCATCCACCTGCACGACCTCCCCCTCTAGGGCGGCCCTGGCGGTCTGGCCCCTACCCCTAACTGTCTGGGCGGGTGGTGAAGTAACTGGAGCTGAAGTCGAGGGATGGCCCCTCTGCTGAGAAGAACCACCAAAACAGCGGGGAAACTGCCTCCACATGTGCTCGAACTCTCTGCACTCAAAACAACTCCCTGGAGATGGAGACGGGGACTGATAGGAACCCATGGCACCAGAATGGCCACTAGAAGAATCATGCATAGAGGAACTCTAACTGATGGTGCTCGAGCTGTTCTTCGGGCTGGAAGCACCGAATGAAGAACGGCTCGGCTGAGAACTGTGGGGACCATGCCCCGAAGATGCACCACTATAGGCTGGGGGGACTGACTAAGGAGGCCTGAATGAACAGCCTCTACCATGCTGAAACTGCCCCTGGAAAGAGCACCACTATAAACACCCGATCCACGAGGCCTCTTGGCCTCCCTCTCCTCCCGCTCCTGGTGGCGAACCGACTCAATATCTCGAGCAATATCAATAACCTGCTCAAAGGTAGCACCCGATACCCTCTCCTGAGTCATAAAAAGGCGGAGCTAATAAGTGAGGCCATCCACGAACCTCCTAATCCTCTCCCTATCGGTAGGAACCAACTCGGTGGCGTGACGAGCCAACTCTGAAAACCTCATCTCATACTGCATCACTGATATCTCCCCTTGACGCAGCTGCTCAAACTGCCTGCGTTGCTCCTCCCTTTGAGACTGGGGAACATACTTCTCCAAGAAGATAGTGGAGAACTGCTTCCAGGTGAGGGGTGCTGAACCAACAGTCCTATGCCTCTCGAAGGACTCCCACCAAGTAAAAGCAGCCCCAGAAAACTGAAAAGTAGCAAACGAGACCCCACTGGTCTCCAGAATCCTAGCAGTACGAAGCATCCTCTGACACTTATCCAGAAAACCCTGGGCATCCTCGCCCTTAGCACCACTGAATGACAGAGGCTGAAGCCTACTAAATCTCTCCAGCCTACGATGCTCATCGTCTGGCATAGATGGAACCACGAAGTCCTGAACTGGAGCAACCGGCTAGGCTGGAACTTCCCCCGGTGTCTGAAGGCCCTGACTAACTTGCTCAAGTGTCCGGGCAGCTGGAGTCTGACTGCCTCCCCCGGCCTGAGAAGTAGCAGCAGTAGAAGACACAGCAACTGCCTGAGCAAGGGGGGTACATACAGTCAAGATCTGAGCCAAGGTCTCCTGAAGATCCGGAATAACAACAGGCACCGTCGGTGCCTGAGCCAGTCCCGCTGGAGCATCTGCGGCGGGGACCAGATCCTGAATAGTAGGTGGACCCTCTGGTACTGACCCGGCTGCTGCACGGGCTGGTCCCCTACCTCTACCACAGCCTCGACCGCGGCCTCGACCTCTCGCTGGTCTATCTGGTGGCTGGTCACCCTGATCGGTAGCACGATTCCTCACCATCTGTGAGAGAATGAAACAACAGAAGTTTAGATTTCTAGAATCAAAAAAATGGCACGACAAAATTTAAGAAAAATGAGATTTTTCCTAAGGGTTCTGCAGCCTCTCAAAGATAAGTACAGACGTCTTTGTGCCGATCCGCAAGACTCTGCTAAACCTACTTATGACCGTTAAATCCTATGTAACCTAGGCTCTGATACCAACTTGTCACGACCCCAAATCCTAAGCCGGTCGTGATGGTGCCTATCATGGAACTAGGCTAGCCAACAATTACATACTGACATAATATTTCATAAGTTTCAAGACTATTCCGATCTTTCACAAAAATTTCTTTCGCTTAAGCAGTTTAAAGCAACAAAAATGAGTAAAACAGTTTATACACTACCCCAAAACCTGGAGTCAACCGTCATGAGCATCTACGAGCAGTACAAAATAACCCTACTGTGAAAATACATCAAGACTCGGAACGAGAAACTAAGTACAAAACAAGAAATGGGAAAAAAGATGTTGTGGACGCTGAACAACTACCTCGAAGTCCCAACTCTGGCTCCACACGAAGGAAGGAAACTAGCGCTCGGTACCAGCACCTGTATCTGCACACAGGGGTACAGGGAGTAAGGTGAGTACGCCAACTCAGTAGTAATGAAAATAAATCAAGTCTAAGCAGTAAGAAACACATAAGATCAAATCATCCATTCACAATAAGCACAGCCTTTCTTTCCAACAGTGTATACATTAAATCAACATGCTTTAAAAAGCCGACTTCAGTAAAATCCTTTGAAAAATGTGTTTTCCAACAATTTCAGAAAAATACCCAAAGAATTTAGTGTAAAATGAAATAAATCATAAATATCCCTGGGGCCAAAACATGTATCATAAATCTCCCCTCAGGCAAATCATCACTCAGAATCAGTCGCTCAACATACCTCACAATCACTCAATATCAGCCCCTCGGGCAACCTCACAGTCACTCATGCCTCCCAATCACTCGTCACTCGGCACTCGGCACTCGCACTCAGTAGGTACCTGCGCTCACTGGGGGTGTGTACAGACTCTGGAGGGGCTCCTTTAGCCCAAGCGCTAATATCAAGCTACCTTGTGGCATCTCATATCCTCACAATCAGGCCCTCGGCCTCACTCAGTAAGACACTCAGGCTATCAGTAAAACGGGGTACTCGACCCAAAACATCATTTTATATCTCAAAATAGTGTAAATAGGGCTGAGTTTCGAAAACAGTTAAACATAATATGACTGAGTGTAAATCATAAGTCAACACAGTGAGGAAATAGCAGTAAAAGCCCTTAAGGGGTCTAAACAAGTAGGCGTAAGGCCCCAAACATGGCTTACAGCCCAAATATAGCAATAGTTTTGGAACACAATTTAACATATGATTTAAAGTAAATACGCAACTCAATAGTTGTCGCGGAAAGGACCAAGTCCAAATCCAAAAATCATTGCACGCCACACACTCGTCATCCGGCATGTGCGCCACTCCAAAAATAGTGAGAAAATATGAAGTCTGGGGTTTCATACCCTCAGGACAAGATTTATAGTCATTACTTACCTCAACCCGGCCTAAATACTAATCCGCTATGCTCTTGCCTCTCGAATCGGCTCCCGATTGCTCCGTATCTAACCAAAACTTGATTAACATCAACAATATACGCTAAAGGAACAAGCCCCAATCAAAAACTATCAATTTTAACCAAAATCCCCGAAATTGACCAAACCCGAGCCCCGGTCCCACGTCTCGGAATTCGATAAAAATTGCATCACGAGAATCCTTATCCTTTCCCGAGTCTACACATATAAAATGCATCAAAATTTAACCACAATTGACCCCTAAATTCCTTAATTATAAGTCTCTATTTTCCAAGCCCTAAACCCCCAATTTATGCCATTAAATCCACTAATTCCAAGCCTAATCCGTCAAATAACAACATAGAATCGAGATTTTAGTCCAAGAAACTTACCTCCACAGAAGACCCTCGAAATCCTTCTTCAATTTGCTCCCAAAAGCCTCAGCCCGCATGCAATATGAAAAAAGTGCCAAAAATTCGCGAAGGCTGGAATTTATACTAACTGCCTGGTGGTTCCGCACTTGCGGCCACTTACGCGCACCTGCGGACCCGCACCTGCCGTCCCAGGTGCACAACTGCGGAAAACGCTTAGAGGCCCAAACTCCGCACCTGCAATCTCGCACCTGCGGAACTCCTCCACCCCACCAAAAACCGTATTTGCGACGAGCTGTCCGCTTCTGCGGGCCCCCACATGCGGTCCCCTATCCGCAGGTGCGGTAACACTAGCATCAGCTGCTATTTTTCCAACTTAAAATCCCCGATGGCTATCCGAAATAAACCCGAGCCCCCTCGGGACCCCAACCAAAAAATACAAACAAGTCCGTAACCTTATTCAAACTTAGTCGAACCTTCGAAACACCCAAAACAACGCTAAAACACCAAGATCACATTGGATTCAAGCCTATGAACTTTGAGATTTCTAAATTTCGCCAATGATGCCGAAACCAACCAAAAACACGTCCGAATTACCTGAAAATTTTCACACATATCCAAAATGACATTACGAACCTGCTCCAACTTCCGGAATTCCATTCCGACCCCGATAGCCTATTTTTCCCCTGCCGACCGAAAATCGCCAAAAACTAACTTTCGCAAATTCAAGCCTAATTCTACACCGGACATCAGAACTTCATTCCGAACACACTCCTAAGTCCCAAATCACCTAACGAATCTATCCGAGCCATAAAATCTATATTCCAAGATCGTTTACCAATAAGTCAACTCCCAACTGACTTTTTCAACTATTAAGTCAATTTAAGAGACTAAGTGTCTCAGTTCTCACCACGACCACTCCGAACCTGAACCAGCCGACCAAATACAACATAAATAGGCTAAGAAACATATGATAAAGCAGAAATAGAGGAAACGGGACTAATCTCACGGAACGACCGGCCAGGTCGTTACACCAATATAATGAAATCCTTATCTTTCGCTCTTCGGACATTATGAAAAAATGCTTGGGAACTTAACAAGAAGAAAAGTTTGAACGGGAGTTAGAATATTTTTGAATGGATTTCTGTAAAATCCTAACGCCTTTAAATAAGGCAATGCCTAGCTTGGGGCTGAATTTTTTTAGGTATAGCGCTCTTTTAAAGGGCGCTATACCCATTTAAATTATTGTTATGTCAGTTAAACGCAGGAGACTTATTGGTGGGCCTACAGAACAGGAATAGTGCTTTTTATTACTGCCCTCTGTAAATCTCCAAAATATTTTGTGTATATTTTGGTAGAATTGTAAGAGTTGATTCATTGAAGAATCTATGCATTCCCCTGTTATAAAAGGCGTGGATCCCAAAACAATCATCCCATTCTCCAATACTTTTAGTCAAAGCTTTTCCAATTCTTGAAATTGCAAAAAAACTTAGGTATGAGAAGCCTTTCCCTTTTGCTCATTTTTCTTACATTGTTGAGTTGTGCAAATTTAATATTCCTAGATGCAAGGAAGATGGCTATTACAGAAACAGATCGTAGTGTTATTGAGGGTAACAATATTGTTGAAGTTGATAGAATTTATCAAAGTTTCAAATCAGTTCCGTCCCCTGGAGAAGGACATCTTCCAAAGCACAAATATTGATAGTTTTTTAGTCAGGTCTCAGTATGGGTGCAGGTGGAAAATAAATCAAAAAAACAAACATAATCCTTTAGGATATGGAATTAGCTAGTAGAGCCAGATCTAGTTGTAATTAAAGGATTAGTCCATTACATGGGTCTGACTAAATTGTTACAAACACATGAATATGCAATAATCTTTTAATGAATTTTTTCTATTTCTTCGAGTTTGTTTAATATTTGTTGATGTTCGGTCAGAAATGCATATGTCTACTATTGTTTTGTTACTTCACATTCTAATCTTTTTAACTGTCTTTTGAATATTAATTATAGTATTTTATGCTTAATATTATATTTTAATTGTGTAAAAATAAAATGGTATAAAAATAAAGAGATATGAAGCAAAATTAAATCAAATGCTAAAGAAAAAAAAGAAAGGAAATGAATAGATCCAAAGTGGGAGCATAATGACAGGAGTAATGATTACATAATGATTGGCTTTCATGGTTAATTATGATATAATTAAAGAGATAAAACAAAAGAAAATGAAGAGAGAAAGAGGCATCAGGTGAACATAAGCAGCAGTGAAATTAACTGTTACGCGTGCCTTCCTGAAATTCTTTGGAAGGGCGACGTAAGGCTAAGCAATCGATATTTGTGTAGTTACTTTCCGTCAAATGAGGTCTCCTCCTTACGCTAAACGAGATTGTCAATACCGGGAAAACCCAGGTGAAGAGCAGTTGAGAGAACAGAAAAGAGAATTGAGAATGAAAGAAAGTTTGATTGCATTAATGAAATCTATTATATAAAAGCAACATGATGTCGAGGGGAGACTTAACGGTGAATATGATCGAGCAATCAAGCCTTCAAGGCTTCTTCCAAGTCGATTTTTGCCTGAAACCAGGGGCGAATCTAGCCTTAAGCTTATGGGTTCCCGTGACCAGTAATATTTGTTCAAGCCCTAATGAGAAATTCACTAAATAACTATAAATATTTGACTGAGAATCCAGTTATTATTGTATATATGATTGCTGTAAAAACCCATAAACTTCAAATTTTCAACCCGGCTCTATCTGAAACCATTTATAACCCTCGAAATTTAGAAGAATTACATTCCTTAATTTGTGACTTTTTGAATTAAAACATGAGGGTCCATCTCAAATTTGAGGGGATTCTGGCACTAACAAAATGATGTACCTTACATGCCTAATTGATGTATTCAAATTTCTAAACTGAAGAAGACCAGAAATAATACAATACACCACCATTTGCGGCACATTAATTTAATTTCTTGAATTCAGAAATGATATATTAGTATCTATTATTAGCACGAGATAATATTGTATAAATTTCACAAATAGTCATATAGCTATAATTTTTTTCACCAAAATCATATAATTATATTTTCTCATACAAAAATCATAAAACTTTTACTAACACACAAATCATAGTGACCGAAAAACACAAACTTTCGGTTGTATTTTCTTATTCCACGATTTTTTATTTTTAGTCTAGTAAATAATAATAATCCAATTAAAATAGGAGAAATACACATTGGTAGTATTTTCTTATTCCATGGTTTTTTATTTTTAGTCATCCAATTAAAATAGGAGAAATACACATTTTTAGCCGTTTCCAAATATAATAGCCGATTATATATGTGTGTGTGTATATATATATATATATATGTGTGTGTGTGTGTGTGTATTATATGCATATAATATACATATGCTATCTTTTTTTTCTAGCGAATGCATTTAGTTTAGGTATCAGTTATTTTTATATTTTTTCCTTAAAATAGGAATGACCCAATCCAACCTAGCCAATACCTATATACATAAACTAAAATACTAAAAGTGAATCCTTCCCCCACAAAAAAAAACTTAATTTGAATGCATGAGATTCTGACAAAAGAAAGAAAGAAATAAAGGTATAATTAGTGAGGACTTGAAACAAAAAATATATATGGATTTTGGGTCGGGTGATCAAGTCGGGTTGGGTCATTACTATTTTAATTGGATTATTACTTACTAGACTGAAAATAAAAAATAAAAAATCAAGAAATTACTACTGAAAAGTTGTATTTTCCGATCACTTTGATTTTGTGTGAGTTAGTAAAAGTTTTATGATTTTTGTGTGGGAAAACAAAGATATACAACTTTCGTGAAAAAAAATCATAATTACATGACCATTTGTGAAATTTAACCAATAATATTAAAAAATTGTTACACATGTACTATATACTGTTTCTATGGTTACTATATTAATATACTCCATCAGTGACTCTAATGTAACTTAAAATATTAGTGTATAGTATGTTAGTAACATAGTAGACTTAATTCGGGCAGCGTAAATCTGTGATATTACTGTAATTTAATCTTTTAGCAGTAGTAGATTATATTCTTTATACTTTATGTTGTAGATAAACTTAATATGAGAATGTCGAAAATTATATAGGTTCAATACATCGAAGTTGATCGACTTTCTTAATCAGTTAGATTTAGCTACGGGAAAAAGACTCACAGTATATCAATTATCGATCATATGAACCAGACACCGGATAAGAAATCAAAAAGAAGAACTACTGATCATATGGATATGCTCATATATTTCACTTAATTTTTGGGATCTATCTTCTGTTGATTTCAACTATCGATCATATTCGTAAAACTTTGTTATGTACATTTCTTGATTGCTTATACTATTGTGATACAAGTACATTTGTATAGAAAGGGCTTCATGGTACTAAAGGAAGAAAGGTGTAAGCAGTCTCCCTTAATTTGCTTAAGCATCCAAAAGAAGTACATATCTAGGCATAAAAAAAGAACTCCACTTAGAATAACAATAGGTTCTTTTCATGAGAAAAAAACAGAACAATGTACCTTTGAGCAAAGCTCAATTTAATTACAAATCTGCAGATTCAGAATGGAATATCTAATGCTCTAGCAATACAGTTCTGAAATGAACTGCAGTCCTTTATTTTCCTCTGAATTATCCAATGAAAAAAGAAAATCAGATCTTGGTCCATATGTCAACTTAGCCAGAACCTAATGAAGGGAAGTCTTCGAAATTCTCCCAAAGTTGATCGTTATAAAACTGAGGGTCTATCTCAAATTACAGTGGATTCTGGCAATATGAATGTACGTTACAATAACAACAACCCAGTTTGATCCCAACAGGTGGGGTCTAGAGCAAGGTGAATGTACGTTATAAAACTAATTAATCTACGCAAACTTTATCGTAAATGGTCAATAGAACAGTTAAACTAAAGATAAAGAAAAAACAATACACCAACATTTGCGCGCTATATGATAAATTTATTGGATTCATAAATGATATAATAATCTATATCAACTCAACATAACATTCAAGAATTGCTGAGTACTGATACACTATCAAATACTAATAAAGACACTTGCTTTGGTGAGGAAGAATGCAGAAGGAAGCTATCTCTATATCAGCATTGTTGTCTTCATACACTAGTTCTCTCCATGTTGTTGAACATTCAGCTCTGCCCCTGCATATAGAAAAGGAAGAACAAACATGTCAATTACCAATCACAAAGTTCCAAGGAATATCGATTAAATGACTTAACTAAAATATACTTTGTATTTACCTTCTAATTATGGCCTGCAATTCTCTTCTTCTTTGCTCAATTCTTCTTCGTCTTCTTCTTCTTCTTCTCCATGTTAACATAACCACTACCCTTCTTACTCTTTTTGTCAGTTTTCTTCTCATTCTTCTTCCTTTCACCCTCCTGTTCACCACCTTCTTTCCCAACTGTTTCATCACTACTCTTCTTCTTATTCTAATTGTCTTCTTCCTCTTCAAGTTTTCTACCCATTTCCCCCACCATTTCTTCACACCACCCATTTTCTGTGACCACTTTGTCACTTTTCTGGTTCTTATTCCAAGAGCTGCAGAGCTTGTTGGTTCTCTCATAAAACAATTGAATTTATAGATGTAGCAGCTATAAAGCAAGTCGGTTCTTTGGTAACATATTGTATTAGCTGACTCTATATTTGCAAGCATTCCTCTTGTTTTGGAAATTTACCTTATCTGTGTAACTTAACCTGTTATAGAAAATTATTCAGTCTATATTTCATGTTAGAATATTACACTTACTTTAAACTGATTTTTATAAGTCAATTCAATCTGGTAGTCTAGGCAAATATATACGTAAATACACAAAATTTAAACGACTTTCTTAATCAAGTAGATTTAGCGATCCGGAAAGCAAAACAGAAAAGGAAAATAATTCAATTATATGAGGAGAAATTTGAGAAGTTTCAAACTTACCCCTTAAACTTTAATATAGAGAGAATACTACTTTACAATTTTAAGAGATTGTTTTACTCCTTTGGGTTTAATTTTTATACGCTGATATTGTAATCAATTTTGTATGATAGATTTTATTTTTTGGTTTCCCACCCATTGTTTGGTACCCGCTTTAGGACCAGGCTAATCGGGATTCACACTAGAAAGTCCTATTTTGGTGGGATAAAGAGTTCCCTACCAGTGGAGAAACCAGTAATTTCTTCAAGGGTGTTCAAACTTGAAAGAAGTAAAAAAATTCTTGACAGAGGGTGTTGAATATATGCTATATACCTCTAAAATTTGATATTTTACCTATATACCCGGTGTAATTTTTTCCCAAAGAATGGTCAAACCGTTGACACTAGTAGGATATAGAAAGGAGTTTCTCATAACTGTGGTTTCATACTACATATCAATATTGAGCCCGTACTTGTTTACCCTACTTATGGATGAGCTAACTAACAATCATTTTCAGACAAATTTGTTAACTGGCAAAAATTGCAAGGGTATCAACTAAAAGCTTGAACTGTGGAGAAGCACTTTTGAGAGAAAAGGTTTTAGAATAAGTAGAAGTCCAACTAAATGTACATTTTAGCCAAAAAATAAAAAGTGATGTTGAGATGAGACTAGAGGGGATTGCGGTGCCTAAACGTAAACAATTCAGAGATCTAGGCTCGATGTTCCAAGAGAACGGTATGATTGATGAAGATATTACCCATAAAATCAAAATAGGATGGTTGAAATGGAAAATGCGGCGGGAGTATTTGGTTTCCCATCGAGTGTTTGGTACCCGCTTTTGGACCAGGCTAATCGGGATTCGCGCAGGAAAGTCCTATTTTGGTGGGATAAAGGGCTCCCTACCGGTGGCAAAGCCAGTAATTTCTTCAAGGGTGTTCAAACTTGAAAGAAGTAAAAAATCTCCTGACAAAAGGTGTTCAATATATGCTATATACCTCTAAAATTTGATATTTTACCTATATACGCAGTGTAATTTTCGCCAAAGAGTGGTCAAACCAAAGTGTGGCTTCACCACTGCTCCCTACTAAAGGCAACTACACTTATGGCTCGAACTCGAGACCTCTGATTAAGGATAGAGGAGTAGTTACAACTCCACCACAACATTTGATGCTTTTTATGATAGATCACTTAAACTTAAAGTTAGAAAAAATAAAACTTTAATACTTGAGTTATTGCATTATTCCAATTTTTGGTACCTGTTAAATAATTTTAACATTCAATTAACTCAAAAGTGATTTCAATTCCTGAAGTTAACCAAAGTTAAATGCTCTTGATTTGAAGTTTTACTGTATCTCAATATTTTAACTTATTATAGTAAATTATTTACTCCATATTTCATGTTAATATGTTAGACTCACTCTGAATAGGTTGTTGTAAATTTTAATATGATAGTGTAGAAAAATATACACATCAATACACATAAGCTAAAAGTCTTTCTTAATCAATTACATTTAGCTATCGAGAAAGGAACATTAAAAATGCAAATAAGTTAATTCTACGAGGACAAAATCAAAATAATTGGCTGAAAAGAGCCGTTTACACTAGTAGGATATAGAAAGGAGTTTCTCATAACTGTGGTTTCATACTACATATCGATATTGAGCCCGTACTTGTTTACCTTACTTAAGGATGAGTTAACTAACAATCATTTCCAGACAAATTTGTTAACTGGCAAAAATTGATAGGGTATCTAAAAGCTTGAACTATGGAGAAGCACTTTTGAGAGAAAAGCTTTTAGAATAAGTAGAAGTCCAACTAAATGTACATTTTAGCCAAAAAATAAAAAGTGATGTTGAGATGAGACTAAAGGGGATTGCGGTGCCTAAACACAAACAATTCAGAGATCTAGGCTCGATGTTCCAAGGGAACGGTATGATTGATGAAGATATTACCCATAAAATCAAAATAGGATGGTTGAAATGGAAAATGCGGCAGGAGTATTATTTAATAGGAGGATTTACCTACCAGTGAAAGACTAGTTCCGGCTAGTTCCATAGAACAGTAGTAACAACAATATTATACGGGAGTGAATGTTTGGGGTCCAACATATACACAAGATGGGTAGAGCATAAATGCTGATTTTAGGATGGATATGCAGCCATACACGTTACACAACATTAAAAATGATCACATTCTTCAAAACATGTAAGTAGCACCCATGAAGGATAAATAAGAGAAGATTGTTTGTGATGATTTAGAGAGGTCATACAACAACCTCTAGATGCATTGGGTTGTAGGCGTGACATATGGGTGACCGGAGGTGTTTAAATGGACGAGATAGACCTAATTTCACATAAAATAAAATTGCCCAGAAAAGACACCACAGCTGATACTGATACCTATTTAAATTCTACTTTATTTCTCCCCACAAAAAATAAAAAAATAAAAAACTGCGGCTGATGATTATACCTGCCTTCAGTCGGACCTCCAACCATCAATCACCCACCATGATATTTGACGTCTGCCTTCAGGATTGAAATCTTTGTTGCCTATACTTGATCTTCTGACCCACCATAGTCCGAATCCCTGGATCTCATTACAATCAAATATCATTTCCTGAAAGCAAGTTTATTCATGTCATTCCCGATCAAATTCTCAGATTGAGATTTGTCAAGTCGAAAATCCAAAGAGATTAAACTGCCAACACCACTGAAAATGTTCGAGGGCTCAAAAACAATCTGTAATTCTGCATCTCCACAACCCAGCCTCAATGTTGCAAAGTATTAGCCTATTGCCTCAAACAAGTCTTTAATAAGATTGGAAATGTACAAGCCTTCAATATGATTGTGCCGAAGAATAATCAACTCCCATTTCTTGGCCAAGTTGTTCTGACCATTTTTTTGTAAGATCTTCACCATCTACAAAGTCAGAGAATATAATTCCTCTAGAGTCTTGGAGCTAAGGCAACAATGGTACACTTTAACAGTGAGATAGCCAAACTCTGTCTCAGTCAAAGATCTGAACCACAAAGACCATTATATATGTCAAAAAACAATCATGTTAAGAGTAATTGAACAGAAAAACTAAAGAGCAATATAGCACGATAAATGAATGCGAAGACCGACAATGAGATCACAAAAAGGGGTTTTGCTTGATAAATGGAACAAATAAGGAAATATCTCAAGTTCTTACCAATAACGGAGTCATTCCTCACCCAGTTTCAAGCCATGTTTCCAATAGCCTATTTACATCACGGTTATCGTCTACAATTTTCCTCTAAACTACAAGAAATCTGAACCTTTAAGAAAGAAAAAACTGGAATCTTTTTGGTGCCAGAGCGCCACTTTGTATCCCTCCAAAATGAGCAGATCTACCGTGCCAGTCTTATCTGACAGAAGTCCGTTAAACTTGTTGAAAGTTTTGCTGGGACCACACTGTTTGCTTCGGAGAGTTTCAAGACCAACAATGATCAGCTAGTAAGGTGAAGAAGACAGCAGTTTTGGATGCAGTATAGCGAAAATGACATTTTCAATGAGAAAACAACTAGAAAAAGTCAACTTTTGAGATCCTCCACCACCACCAACATGCCATCAACTATGTCTGTAGTGAGAACCTATGAAAAATCTGTCTAGCATAAGCAAGAGCGACACCGAGAGAAGGAACACAACAGTATACAAATTGTAGCATTTACAATGGAAAGGTACAAAAGACAAGGATGGATCAAGGACAGAAAACACACACATATTCACAAGGGAAAGAATAGGAGAGCATCATATAGAGAAACAAACATAAATATAGTCTGAGCATATGTTTACACTTGACATGGTTCAATGAATGTGGAAAAAGATATATTATAATATGGTCTTTGAACATCTCAAGGCTTCTGTGAGAATCAGGATCGAACGCTATTATTGAAACAAGCAAAAGTACATATGTTGATATCTCGACCTTTTGCTAACAGGCAAGGCATGTAACCACGCCATAATCCTATAGGCAAAGTACTTAAAAGTGTGAATCGAGTTTCATGAAACCTGATCGACACTATTGATTCGCCATCCATTTCACTATGATTGCAAACACTAATAAATACTAAATGTTTCTTACATCACTTTCCATAATTTGAATCACTTCAGTCGATGCATGAGAAAATCCATCAGTTATTAAATGCGACATTAATTAGAGATGAATATACCTCACTATGAGACAAATGTCAGAAATTCCATCTAGAAATGTGACCTGCTCCACCACTGCATGTAGCCACAAACTAGAGCAACAGCAAAGTGGAATCATGTATTATGCATCTGCAATGACAACATCAGATAATGAGCTTGATTGTATGCAACACTTTGGCATGGTTGTTTAAATTGTTTACCAGAAGAAACGGGACTTTGGTCATATTTAGGAAGTCAGTAAATAAAGACTTCTCATGGAAAATAGCCTCAGTCATATTTCATCTTTTGAGGCCTTGCTAATCCAGCTTGAGACTTGTTAATAAGGAACCAATTATAAGCTTTGCAAGGGACAAGATGCCACTACAAGTGATAACAGTGCAGACATATCTGGTGTTTTTAATGGCAAAAGAGAAAGGAAAATAAACCAACTAAAAGCATTTCAAAATCTGTGAGGAAGCCAGAAGAACATTTCCTAAAAGAGGCAAAGTTGCAGGTTTGGCTCCAAATGAGGTGATTTATATAAAATGATAAAAATTATGGAACAGGATAAACTGTAGATGCATTCAGTTTGCAGACGTTCCTGACTCAGTGTACTGAGAGATGAGGGACGGACAGAAGTTTATCCAATAGATCAGCTGTGTAGAATCCTACAGAACCAATGGTCCATCAATACCATTACTACCATTTGAGTCTGTCAATGATGAACAAACAAAAATATCTGTTGTTTTTTATTTATTTTAGAAATTATCAAATACTTTATATATGTAAAATTTATAAAATTGCTAGCGCAGAAGACATAAATGTCTGTTAAAGTTTCCGAAAACTAACAAAATACTGCTCAAGATAGTCTTTTGTTCAAATGCTATAACTGGATAGCCACTTTACCTGACCAATTTGTTTAGTAAAAACTAAGCCATCAGGGTCTATCTTCGATACATTACTTTGACCATGAGCAGGTTTTGACCATTAGAGGTCAGACCTCATGAATCATTCAACAGTATAGCTAAAAGCCCATTCTATGGAGCAACTTACAAGATGGCAAAGCTGTACAACAATACCATCAGTGAAGGCATACTTCAGAGTAATGTTTACCTTTATGTATGAGTTGCTCAAACTCAGATTCCCTTCTTTTTTCTTTTTTGTAGCATCCAGCATTGGAGATTTTTTCTTTTACTTTTCTTCAGCAGCTCTGATGTGGAATTCTAGATAAAATATGGTTCGAGACCTACCAGTAGTCACGACAAGAGCAGAAACCTCCTTTAAAGTGGTGAAAACGAGTGGCATCCCTAACAATAATTTCTCGCCCTACAAGCTTGGAGATGAATTTGATTGCTGAGTGACAATCATTACAAACTCTAAGGTTCTTCATGATCCTTAAAGTAGTGTTCTCCGGGGTATTTATTAACCCAAATGCAATTGCAAGCTTCTCGCTGTGATGTCTAAGAATCTGCTCTTTCACCTCATAATCAAGATCATGCAGCACTGACTCAGTGTCTGGAATGAATCCCATCTTTTTTATATCTTCCCAGATTTTTTCCATTGTCTTGTAAATAGCATCTCGCTGCGGATGAAGCCCATCATCTACCCCAAAGACATGGACTATGTTTTTTAATTGAATCCAGCTAAATCCTTGTTCTTTCTTGACCTGTCTATCCTTCATTGATTTTCTGATCTTGGCAGCTTCCTCCCATATTCCACAAGCAGAATACACATTAGCAAGTGCTGAGTAGGCCCCACTATTTTCGGGATCAATTGAAAGCAATCTGTCGGCTGCAAATTTTGCTAGCTCCACCTTTTTGTGAACCCTACAAGATGCTAAAAGTGAACCCCATGCAATCACATCTGGTTCGATTGGCATCTTCTCTATGAAATCTTGTGCTTCTTCTAGCAACCCAGCACGACCAAAGAGGTCAATCATGCAAGCACAGTGGCTGGAGGTGGGTTCAATACTGTGCATCTCTTTCATCATCTTGTAATAATTACGACCTTGAGCGACCAATCCTACATGTGTGCAAGCAGTAAGAACACCAACATACGTGATATGATCAGGCTTCATTTCAAGTGCAAGCATATCCTCAAACAATTGTATGGCTTCAGCTCCAAGTCCATGCTGAGCTAAAGCCAAGATCATGGAAGTCCAAGAGACTGTGTCTTTGTTCAGGCGTACCAAATCAAATACTCTCCTTGCACAGCTGATATTTCCAGCCTTGGCATACATAGTTATCAGGGCATTGCTGACAGAAACAGATAATGCTTCCCCTGACTTAATGGCTGCTGAATGGATTTGCTTACCATGATTTAAGGATGCCACACTTGAACAGACACTCAACATTGCTGCTAGAGTATAATTATTGGGGTCTGGCCCTTCTTTAACCATTGACCTGAAGAGTTCCATTGCATCATCATTAAGGCCATTTTGAACGTAACCAACAATCATGGCTGTCCAGACAACCACATCACGGTCCTTCAATGAGTCAAAGATCTTCCTTGCTGGACTTATATTACCAAGCTTTACGTACCCATCTAGTAGTGCAGTAAATGCAATGACGTTTAGACTGGACTCTCTATTTTTCTCCAAAATTTTTCGAGCAAAGTCCACGCCACCGCATCGGGAATACATGCAAATCAAAGAATTCCCAACAGCTCCTGACGTGTCAAATTCAGTTCTGATAAGATGAGCATGGATTTGTTTTCCTACATTTAACTCCCCAAGATTAGCACAAGCTGATAAAGCACTAGCTAAAGTATATCTATCAGGTCCCAGTGAAGATTCTTTAAGCATTCTAGAAAACATATTAAGAGCTAGAACGTCAAAGCCGTGCTGGTTATAGCCTGTAACCATTGAATTCCACGAAACTATGTCATGCTCATGCATTTGCTCAAATTGTGCCAGTGCTAAATCCACCCGACCAGCCTGCATATGCAACGAGATCAACGCGTTCCAGCTTGAGGTGTTCTTCACAACTATCCTGTCAAAAACATTTTGAGCTGCATTTGCATCACCTGACTTGGCATACATATTCAACAGAGAATTTGCCACGGAAACATGACTACTCAACCCAAATTTAACAACAAATGAGTGAACTTTCTGGCCCTCGTATAGTGCTCTAATTGCAGCACAAGAAGCAAGAACACTTGTAAACGTGTACTGGGTCGGCAAAACATCAGAAGCAACCATCTCAAGAAACATCTGAATTGCAACCTGAAAACCACCAACCAAATTGTACCCAACAATCATAGTAGTCCACGAAACAGAATCGCGATAAGGCATTTCCTTAAATATCGAATATGCTTCATTAACCGAACCTTGTTTCGAATACCCAGATAAAAGTGTATTCCAAGAAGAAGTATCTCTCACAGGCATTTCATCAAACACTTTACGAGCATATGTTAAAAACCCAGTTTTTGAATAACCATTGATGAGATTATTCATAAGGAAAACGCCTAAATGGAGGCCGGATTTGATTATACTGCCATGGATTAACTTTACGGCAAATGGTTTTTTTGTTTTCAGGCTGTCTTGGAGAAGTGATACGTAGAAATGTGACTGAGAACCAAAAGATTGTGAGGTTTGATGATTCATTTGTAGAATAATAAGGAGTGATTATGCAATTTAGATTTTGTTTTCCGTTAGTTTCATCACTTTTTAGTTTTTGTTAATGTAATTTTGAAGCTCTAAACGTATATGAATTGGCGGGACGAGACAAGTAGCCTTATAATCTGTTTGGTTGCTTGGATTATCACCAAACATTTTACATTTGTTACGAAATTTATTTTAATAAGAAAAATCAATGTTTCAATTTTCTTAGTTTTATTTTCAATTCGAATAAAATTGGTCTAAAAAGGGATTAAAATATCTCATTTTTTTATTTAACCACTTTTTTTACATTTAGTAGTTAGTCATTCTAAATAGGAGAAAGAAATAATACAACAACAAGTTTCTACTCCAAAGTAGTTGAGAGCAATTATATGAATTTTTATATCCATTTCGCTCTATTTGGCTCTACTTTATAATTGACTAACTTTTATAACAAAGAATAATGTAAGAGTACAAAATGTTCAGAAAGATTGGACGTTGCTTAATAGTTGCTCACGCACAAAGTTCGGCGAAAAAAAGTAACTACATAGGTATGTTAACGAAGTCAAGAGCAACTCATCTGAGCCAGCAAATTCTAATTCTGCTATGTCGGTATGCAAAACAAGCACGCGCAACCACTGCCTAAATTTTTTATCAACTAAGTTCACGAGTTGGAGATAAGTGGAAATAATCGAGCCGGTGAATGTAAGTTCTTTTTTTAATTACCCAAGTTCGATGAAGAAAGTTAACGAGTACTCTCCTTATTCAAAATTGTATAGAACAATTCTGCAGCACATTTTCCATCTAACTACTTTAACCTCTACGGGACACATTTTCAATGTGGGCTTGTGTCTTTTTTCAGCTCTTCATTTTCTTTATTATTACCCTCCCCCCCCCCCCCCCTCCCCCCCCTTCTTTTGCAAAAAAAAGCTGTTTTTTCTTTTTTTTTTTTTTTTTTTTT
>ML438052.1:94875-141276 GCA_005239525.1 Nicotiana knightiana
CTTCCCCTTGCTATTTGCAAACAAACTGTTGGTCTTTAAGCTTTGTTTAGCTTAATTTTAAGCTTGGTGTAGCTTAAAGAGAGTGAATGGAAAATGTTGGGAAAAGAAATAGAGAGAAGTGAAATTTTAAGTGGTCGCGCTAGTCAGGTTTCTCATTGTCCCTGGTAAATTCCACTAGCGTGATCGCGCTAGAGCCCGCGCTAGTGAGGTTTCGCACCGTTTCTGTATTTACAGAAAATTTATTGTTTTATTTTACAGCAATACAGATTACTAACAATCTTAAGGAAATTATATTTTTATTATATTCTGTATTCTGTTTGTGGAGATTAAAAACCTTTGTGTTTTCTACTCCGTCTGAATTTTACTATTCTGATTTGAAGATATAAAAACTTCATCAGAATTTTGAAATTCAGAAAAAGATATGAAGAACATAAAAACTTCATCGTTTTCTATGAAACAGTATATAAAAACTTCGATTTTTATTTATTATACATATTGTTTATTGTTGATTACAGTATTGTTTACCGTTCTGGTTTTGCCATTGATTGAACTCTTCTGTTGTTGACAGTGAGAAATGAAAATTGATAACGAAAATTCTTCTGCGACTGTTGCGGCAACGACGATAGCCTCGTCGAGCCGGACAGCTGTTCCACCGGCAGAAAAACCGGAAAAATTTTCTGTAGCCAACTTCAATGGATGGCAGCAAAGGGTGTTCTTCTGGATTACCACACTTGGTATGCAGAAATTCACTAGTGAAGAGCCTCCAGTGCCTGCTGCGGACATGCCGGACAATGAAAAGTTCATGATTGTTGAGGCATGGAAGCAGACAGATTTTCTTTGCAAAGGCTATATTTTAAGTGCTTTAGAGGATGACTTGTACAATGTGTACAGTGCGATAAATACTTCGAAATAATTATGGGACGCACTTGAGAAGAAGTACAAGACAGAAGATACATGCTTGAAGAAGTCGTGGTTGCCAAGTTTCTAGAATATAAAATGATAGACAACAAAACTGTGGGAACCCAAGTTCAGGAACTTCAACTTATTTTTCATGACCTTATTGCTGAAGGTATGGTCGTGAATGAAGCATTTCAAGTGGCTGCAATGATTGAAAATTTGCCTCCTTCGTGGAGAGATTTCAACAACTATCTCAAGCATAAGCGCAAAGAAATAAAGTTGGAAGATCTTGTGATTCGTCTCAAGATTGAGAAAGACAACAAAACAGCCGAGAAGAAGTCTCGTGGAAATACAACGATCATGGGAGCTAATATCGTTGAAGAAACTGCTCCAAAAAGTAAGAAGAGGAAGAGATCTTCTGGACAGACTAAGGAGCAGAACAAAAAGAAATTCAAGGGCAACTGCCACAATTGTGGAAGAGTTGGTCACAAAGCCCCTGATTGTCGCTTCCCGAGAAAGGATAAGAAGAAGGGACAGGCCAACATAGTGGAGAAGAATGATGACATTGATGATCTTTGTGCAATGCTTTCGGAATGCAACTTAGTTGGAAATCCGAAGGAGTGATGGATTGACCCTGGAGCCACTCGACATGTTTGTGCTATCAAAGAAGCATTTGCGACTTACTCTACTGCTGATCTCGAAGAAGAGATTTCCATGGAAAATAACTCAACAGCCAAAATTGAAGGTTATGGGAAGATTTTCCTAAAGATGAATTCCGAAAGGTGTTAACGTTGAACAACGTTCTTCATGTTCCTACTATTAGGAAGAATTTAGTTTCTACTTCTTTACTAGTGAAGAATGGATTCAAATGTGTATTTGTTTCTGATAAAGTTGTTGTAAGCAAGAATGAAATGTACGTTGGAAAAGGCTACCTNCAAATATCAAATATGTGTTGAATCTAAGTTTGTAAAACATCTTTATAAGTCTGTTGAAAGGAATTCAAATCCTTTAGACTTAATTCATACTGACATTTGCGATATGAAGTCGACACCATCTCGAGGTGGGAAAAAGTATTTTATTACTTTTATTGACGATTGCACTCGATATTGTTATGTTTATTTGCTTAATAGTAAGGATGAAGCAATTGAAGCATTTAAGCAATACAAGAATGAAGTAGAGAATCAATTGAATAAAAAGATCAAAATGATTAGAAGTGATAGAGGTGGAGAATATGAATCTCCGTTTGCAGAAATATGTTCGGAATATGGAATTATCCATCAAACTACTGCACCTTACACACCTCAATCCACCGGAATTGCAGAAATGAAAAATCAGACGTTAAAGGAAATAATGAATTCTTTATTAATAAGTTCCGGATTACCGCAGAGTTTGTGGGGGGAAGCTATCCTTACAGCTAACCGAATACTCAACAGAGTACCCCACAGCAAAACGCAATCTATTCCATATGAAAAATGGAAAGGTAGAAAACCCAACTTGAAATATTTCAAAGTGTGGGGGTGTCTAGCAAAGGTACAAGTTCCTTTACCTAAAAGGGTTAAAATCGGACCAAAAACAGTAGATTGCGTTTTCATTGGATATGCTACAAACAGTAAAGCATGTCAATTTTTGGTCCATAAATCCGATAATCCCGAGATTCATGTTAATACGGTAATGGAATCAGATAATGTTGAATTCTTTGAAAGCATTTATCCGTATAAAACTGAATGCGAGTCGTTAAGTGAAAGACCTAAACGACCTCGGGAAGAACCAAAGGAAAATACTCCAAGTGTAGAAGATCCAAGGCGTAGCAAACGTCAAAGAACATCTACTTCCTTTGGACCAGATTTTGTGACATTCTTGCTTGAAAATGATCCTCAAACTTTTAAAGCAGCTATGTCGTCTTCTGATTCAGCATTTTGGAAAGAGGCAGTCAATAGTGAGATTCAATCAATTTTGGATAACCATACATGGGAATTGGTTGATCTTCCTCCTGGAAATAAGCCTTTAGGTTCGAAATGGATCTTTAAACGGAAAATGAAAGCTGATGGTACTATTGACAAATATAAGGCAAGACTTGTTGTCAAAGGTTATAGACAAAAGGAAGGCCTTGATTACTTTGACACTTACTCGCCAGTAACGAGGATAACATCTATTAGGATGTTAGTGGCATTAGCGGCCGTGTATGGTCTTGAAATCCATCAAATGGATGTTAAAACAACTTTCTTAAATGGAGAATTGGAGGAAGAGATTTACATGGAACAACCTGAGGGTTTTGTGGTTCCTGGTAAAGAAAAGAAAGTGTGCAAACTTGTTAAGTCGCTTTATGGACTTAAACAAGCACCCAAACAATGGCATGCCAAATTTGACCAAACAATGTTGGCAAGTGGGTTTAAAATCAACGAGTGCGACAAATGTGTTTACATTAAAAACACTCTGGGTCATGAAGTCATTGTTTGTTTATATGTTGATGACATGTTGATAATGAGCAAAAGCATGTCAGATATAAATGCTACAAAACGCATGTTGGCTAGCAAATTCGATATGAAAGACTTAGGAGTTGCTGATGTGATCTTAGGAATCAGAATTCACAAGACTCCACAAGGTCTAGCATTATCACAGTCTCACTACATTGAAAAGGTACTTGACAAGTTCAAGTATTTGGATTTCAAAATTGCCAAGACTCCAATTGACGTGAGTTATGCACTTCAAAAGAATGAAGGTGAAAGTGACTCACAACTGGACTATGCTAGAGTATTGGGAAGTTTGATGTATATCATGAATTGTACGCGACCAGATATAGCATGTGCTATTAGCAAACTGAGTCGATTTACAAGTAATCCCAATCACATACATTGGATGGCAATGAAACGAGTTTTGGGATATCTGAAACATACCCAAAACTATGCTTTGCATTATAACAAATATCCCTCCGTGATCGAGGGATATAGTGATGCAAATTGGATCACCGGATCATCTGAAGTTAAATCCACGAGTGGATATGTTTTCACAATTGGGGGTGGAGCAGTGTCTTGGAAATCATCCAAACAAACGTGCATCGCCCGTTCTACAATGGAATCTGAATTCATAGCTTTAGATAAGGCCGGTGAAGAAGCTGAATGGCTCCGGAATTTCTTGGAAGATATTCCATTTTGGCCCAAACCTTTGGCACCTATTTGTATACATTGTGATAGTCAAGCGGCAATAGGCAGGGCAGGGAGCGTTATGTATAACGGAAAATCTCGTCATATACGACGGAGACATAATACCGTTAGACAACTACTCTCTAGTGGTGTTATCACAATTGACTACGTAAAGTCAAGAGATAACGTGTCGGATCTACTTACAAAAGGCCTATCTAGAGAGGCAGTTGAAAGATCATCAAAGGGAATGGGGTTAAGGTTTAGGACAAGTCATCATGGCGGTAACTCAACCTAGCAGACTGGAGATCCCAAGAGCTAGGTTCAAAGAGATCAAACAAAGTTATGAATGATGGTTCAACATTGTCAAATAACTCAACACATTCTCGTGATGAAGACAATGTTCAGAAATAAAGGTAAAGCATTAAGGTTTTTTGATGAGTCAATAAAGCTTAAAGTTTTTTAATGATTTGTTAAGTCTGGCAGGATATGACCAGATAGTGTGTCTTTAGGATTACACGTTTAGGAATCACCTATGTGAGTGTGAAGTATAAGTCGCTTCAAGGGGAATGAAAGTAAAGGCCCATTCTCTAAGCACTCATGAAACCAGGCGGTGTTCATGGCTGAAACGAACACAACCGTGAGAACCATAGATGGTTAAGGATTGATTGTGTGACTTATGTTGTCTAGGTATACAACAAAGCTCGACGGTTCAAAGATATCAAATCTACCGATTGACCGAGTATATCCGATATAAGTTCACTACGGAAAGTTCAAAGGGAAACCTACTTATCCAGATGCAATTAATTCTTGCATGTAAAACACACACACGTCCGTGCATTCCTATATTTTATAGCCACTCCCCATTCATGTGGGGGATTGTTGGTCTTTAAGCTTAGTCTAGCTTAATTTTAAGCTTGGTGTAGCTTGAAGAGAGTGAATGGAAAATGGTGGGAAAAGAAATTGAGGGAAATGAAAAATTGAATTTGTGCACTTTGTCCCTCATTAGAAGAAGGAAGAAAAATCTATGTGTATATATAGAGAAGCTCTTATTCTAGCTCTTAAAGAGTTGAGAAGAAGGTAAGCCTCGCGCTGTCGTCGTCGCTCGCTCGGCTCGGCTTCGGATTTGGATTTGGATTTGGATTTGGATTTTGTCAAAGACCGATTGATTGATTAATCTTTTTAGACAAAATTCTTTTCAAATTATTTAATTAATTTATTTAATTAATTAATGGAAAAGTTTCAAATCCGAAATGAGCCGCGACCCGGTCCGGTCCGACCCGTTTTCTTTCCCAGATTATTTTAAATCCGTTTTCAAAATTTCCCGCAATATTCATACATGTTCAAAACAGCTATGGCTGTTCTGAAAGGATTCACACTTGTTCCAACAGTTATGACTGTTCTGAAATGTTGCAAAACCTTTTCAGAAACAGTATTAAATTGACTATAAATATACCTTGAATCCCAGAATTTTTACTTACTAAATTTTCTGATCTTCTTTTTCTTCTTCTGCACAAAATATTCCAGTGTGTTTTACAGCCTTCGAGTGGTTCGTTGTTCACCGACCTTTTTTGTCTCAACACTCCGATGAGTTAAATCGTTCTATCCTGGGAGGATATATTCCAACACCTCGGGTACTTGAGGGGAATAATTTCCTTAAGGACACACTGTGTATTCAGTGGGCTCGGTTTATTCTTATATTATTTTTCCATAGAAAAGCTAAGGATGCCTGGACTAGCGCGCCCGCGCTCAGCACGCGCTAGTGGTCGCGCTAGTCAGGTTTCTCACTGTCCCTGATAAATTCCACTAGCGCGGCCGCGCTAATCCCGCGCTAGAGCCCGCACTAGTGAGGTTTCGCACTGTTTCTGTATTTACAAAAAATTTATTGTTTCATTTAACTGCAATACAGATGACTAACACAAACGACCCTTCAAAAATGTCAAGAGCAGGGACTGAGGTAATTTGTACAATTGATGAGAAAAACAAATGGTAAAAGAATTTAACTGGAGATGTCATATCTCTCTTTCTAATTGTTTGCAACAGAATAACATTGCGGAAAAAGAGAAGAGAAAGAGAATCTAGAGATGCAAACAGGAAAACTTCAAGGCTAGGGCAATGACTACAACTATTTGCAAGAGACAAACACCCTCTTGGTACAGCATCAAGCATCACTTTCTCTGAAGGAATAGGTAATGAGGTTCACCCACGAATCACGATTTGAAAGTTTCATGTTTTATCTTGAACCTGTGACAAGAAATGAAAATGACTAAGTATCATAAAATAAGCACTCTGACATCAGTAGTTTCTTCAATACGGGATATCTATGAATACCAAGCAAACTACTAGACTATTTATAGGAGAAATAACATTTGTGTTGCTTTAACCAATAGAAAATAAGAGAAAGGAAAGGGGCTTTTACAGTCGAAGGGAAATAATTCACTTCAAATTTATCTCATCTTTCTTTCCTTTTTTCGGTTGTTAATGAAATCTATCTCATCTTTTGCTGTTAAACAAAATGTAGACAATGGACGATCACAACACAGCAAATTTTTAGACTTACAGGTTAATGTTCTTGTTTAGTTTTCACTTCAAAGGAAAGAAGACTGGTTAGGAAGGAATAAAGTATACTACCTCAAAATGTGCTAATAATCTGGAACCTCTTTCAGGAATTCAAGAATAGCATTCATATGCAAATGTAGGTGATCTAGTCTCCTCCAGGAATACTTTACGCAACATATTCTATAACATTCTAACTTGATAACTAGGAAAATAGATTAATGCACCCAAGGACGTGGCCTATTAGTCAATAAAGTGGGAGACTTTCGAGACCAAGGTTCAAATCCTAGCAAAGACGAAAATGCTAGGTAGTTCCTTCCCATTGACCTATGCTTTGGTGGGCAAAGTAACCCGGTACTTGTGTAGGTGGGAGATAGCAAGTACCTGGTGGAACAGTCAAGGCATCTAAAAAGTTATAAAAAATACATAGTTTTAAATTAATTATTTTGGCTATAAATTTTTATATAGTTCTAAATTATGGTGCTCTAAAAATAATTTTTTTTTACAGATTTTACCTAAAAAGTAAAAATACACAGTTGAAATAAATAGTCATTGCATCAAAGAAGAAATAAAAAGAGTGTACAATTGCAAGAAATAAAATGAATCACTTGCATTATACTAAAATTGTACACTCTTTTTATTTCTTATTTTGATTCAATAACTATTTATTTTAACTATGTATTTTTACTTTTTTTAGGTAAAATCTGTAAAAAAAAATATATTTTTAGAGCACTGTAATTTAGAGCTATATAAAAATTATAGCCAATATGATTAATTTCAAAGTATGTATTTTTTTTTATAACTTTTTAGATATTTGATTGTATAAATCTTTATTTTCGGGTCAAATTCAAAAAAAATTTAACTAAAACTTTATTATTTTTGGAAAAATTAAAATATTTAGCTTAAATAATATAGTTCTATCCAAGTTTTATTATAAACTGTATTCGAAAAAAATTATCTAAAAAAATAATATTCTTAAAAAGGTAAAAATATATTTTATTTTTCAAAAAATGCCACATATACGGGAAAAATCCACGTGGCAGGCGAGTGCACCCACACTTTTTGCCACGTCAGCGTTTAGGGGGGTAATGACCCTCAAAAGGCCAAGTTGAGGGGGATAATTAAGACCTGGCATAGTTCGGGGAGGATATTAATAATTTGAGCCAAGTTTAGGGGTGGTTTAAGGTATTTTGCCTTTATTTAGCTGTTGGTGGAGTCAAATAAAGGTATTGATTCCTTGAAAGTCCAAGATCACAAATTCTCGAAATTGTTCTTAAAGTGCATAAGCAGCCTTGATCAGGATTAGCAATTTGGTTCGCGATGATTTTTACTTCTTTTTTTTTTTTTCCTTTTGTGACTTTCTGAAGAGAGAACAGATCATGCAAGCTTAACTGCACTACTTGACAGTTGAAAATGCTCATTGACATTCAAATGCATATGCACCTTTTAGTTCATACAAAGTGATCCATATATGCTAGTAAAATATTTGACGAAACACATCAAAAGAAATTATTCAGAAATGCAAAAGACATAATAATATCTATAGTCCAAGAAATAGCAAGAAAGATACCAGGGAGACAAAAACAGTCCTTGCAGTTCCATAGATGATTACTGAGCCACTCAATGTGCCTTACGAAGAAACCTCATCGTTGTCTGAGAGACGAGTGCTTCAGCCAGCTTTCTAACTCCAACCCACTCTTTCTTTTCACTTACGACCCCTCTGCTTGTTCAATCCTTTATTATCACCAGCTGCCTTTTGGCTTAAAGGTCCAGTCCCAAAGGCCCCCAAAGCATCAAGAAAGAACTTTTTGTTGGGGATGATCCCATCTTTGTCCATACATGCCAGCAATTTTTGTACTAGCTCCTTCATATCGGCTTTAGTGTACGCCTTATATAGAAGTTTATAGGTTGAGGAGTCTATAGGGAAAGTTTTGGTTGAATGAATACTCTCAAAGAGCGCATGGGCTTCTACAGGTAAACCATTCATACAATAAGTATCAAGCATTGAATTCAGTGTTGAAACCTTCTTCTCCTTTTCAGATTCTACCACCCTATCAAATAGTTCTCTTGCTTTCGCAACACAGTCGCAATGCCCATACATCATAATGAGGCACTCATATGTGATGTAACTTGGCCTATAACCTAAGTCAATCAACTTCTCAAGAACTAACTCTGCTTTCTCTCTGAGTCGTGCTTTCCCATAGTTTGTTATCATTGAGTTAAACGTGGGAATAGTCGGTTTTTCCTTGGATCGAAGCAAGCTTTTAAAAACTTGTTCCATCTTCTGAAATTCCTGCTTCTTCCCATATGAATCAATCAATATGTTAAAAGTAATAATATCTGGTTTCAGCTCATTACTCTTCATTCGAGAGAGAACATGCTCCATTTCCTTGATCATCCCATTTTTCCCATAGGCATCCATCAGACCATTAAATGTGAATATATCAGGAGTGACTATGCTCTCCTCAAGATCTTTCAACAGAGCATCTACCTGTTCAACATTTTTTGCCTGAGCAAAAGCTCTCAAAAGAATGTTGTAGGTAACAATACTTGGATTACAACGCTCCATTCCCTTCATCTTCTCAAAGTAACCCATAGCCTTTGCCAAGGCCTTGGATTTGTCTCGGGAGTGGAGATGGGCTGAAATGACTGCATTGTACACTGAGGTATCTGGCCGACACCCACTATTACGCATCTCGGAGAACAGCCACATTGCCATTCTAATCTGCCCTTTCTTCCCCATTACTGATATCAACTTTGAGTAAACCCCATTATCCGCTATATACCACCGTTGTTTTTGCATCCATCTGAAAACCTATATACATTAGATCTATAAGTGAAACAACTACCTCTGTGAACTAATTCTACTTCAGATAAGTCAGTCAAAAAAGGCATTCTGCGTTGATAATTAAAGAAAAGGATAGGCATTCAGACAAAATTCTCTAGTTACCGATATTCTTTTTCCAGTATAAGCTGTAAAAAGATATGACAGAAACCAGCACCTTCTACACACCCAAGAAAACTCCAACATAAAAGTTGAACACAAACCCATAAATGGAAATTCGAGTCTAAGCCACTCGGGTTATAGCATTTCCTCGACCTCTACACAACAGTTTCAATGTCATGAACCTTTTGAATTTGCACATAATATTAGATGTTCTAGTCCATTGATGTCTTTGAAACGCATAAACCTTTGCACCAAGCTCAGAGATCGTATGCAACACACTAACCTATCCCCCCATATTGCCAATGGTAGATAAATCCAAATAGCTTGATCGAGACACATTCATTAGTCAATTCCAAAATACCAATCAATCAACTACATCTCAACCGCAAACTAATACAGGTAGGTCATAAAAACCCTCTGAATTCATTCTGTTCTATTCAGCCTATCTCATTCCAATATTGAATAATTTGTTACGGGTCCCTTAAGACAAGGGGTTCTAGCATCCAACATGTGTCTCAGGTTTAAATCTCAAATCTTAGGGGAAGCAAAAATACAAAATACATTGGGTGATCTCTTTCCACCTGCCTAAGCCTTTGAGGACAAAGTTACCTAATACTTGTGCGGGTGGTAGGTAGCAGGCACCCGGTGGAATAATCGAGGTGCAGGCAAACTAGCTCAGACACCACCATCATTTATTAAAAAAATAAGAGACTAGGGCTCTCACACTTATCCCTATATAGGCATACAAGGTTAACAATTAAAAAATGAAAATTCAAAGTTTAACGTAAATGAAGGCGCTAACCTCAAGGCACTGAAGCCAATTATCAGTTTTGCCAAGTTCTTCAAAGAGCAAGAAACAGTGTTCAGTCCTCACAAACTTAACATACTTGTTCAGAGTGCTCACTAATGGCTTCTTATCACTGAAATTCCTCATAAGCAAAGTCACCAGCTCCTGTGCCTCGGATGACCCCCCGGTACTCGTGGTACCCGACTTCCTACCAGGTCGGGTCGACACACAACGGATAACATAGAAAACGGGTCTCTTGTAAGTGAAATTTAGCCATGGATTGTGAGTCAATCTGGGTTGTTGAAATGTTGGTGTAGGAGTAGTTGAGGAGGGAAATTGAACCGACCCGGAATAAGAAAATGGGAGGGTCATTGTTGGTATTTTTCTAATGCTGTGATTGAAGTGGAAATTGACTGTGCATTGGATTGGGGGTAGTTTTATGTGGGAGGGGTTAGGGAGATAATGGTGAAAAAATGGAGAGAGCAAGTGAGCAGATATTGCAGAGAAGTAGTGGCAGTTTTTCGAACTTTGAGTTCGGAGAGAAGGGATGATGTGCCGTAAATGACGATATTGCCTTTAATGGACAAAAAAGGGCAAAAAAGGGCAAAAAAAAAAGATGGATCCGATCTTGGATCGGGTGAATTGAACCCGACGTGAATCGAACACGCAACCTTCTGATCTGGAGTCAGACGCGCTACCATTGCGCCACGGATCCTTTGTTCTTGAATCGTATTGTTATTTTCTTGTTATTACATGTATAATTGGCTTTAGATGTTATGGTACATCGTTAAAACGATAGCAGTGCAAAATTGTTCAAGATACGAAACCTTTAGGTTATACAAAGAAAATTAAGGACCGTTTGTCTATACATATTTTTTCGAATTTTTAAAAAAATATATTTTTGTTCATGAAATTTTATAAGTTTTTGAAAATATGGGGTCTGAGGAGGATAGTGTGTATGCAGACTTTACCCCTATTCCGAGGGGGTAGAAAGGTTGTTTCAGACACATTCTCGGTTCAAGAAGACAAAAAGAGGCAATATATTAGAAAAAAAAAATAATAACATTATGAGAACCGGGAAATAGATGAAAAGCAAAACAATAACCAGTAGATAAAGCCCGGCACTAAGAGGAACGAAAGAGTAATGTGAACTCAGCATTAACCACTAGCAGACTAAGACAAAGTCCTAACAGACTAGCCTCACTCTGGTGCGCCGTAAAAATATGCACAACTACCTCTTAATGCTCGGCCTCCACAAATTCATGTATAGGGCCATGTCCTAGGTAATCTGAAGTCATGTCATGTCCTGCCTAATCATCTCTCCCCAATAATTCTTAGCTCGCCCTCTACCTCTCCTCGTACCCGACCATGGGGAACACGACCGGCGCTTAACCGAGGTATCCCGGTCGAGCAAGCCTGTACAATACCTTATACCCAACTCGCCCATGAATAAAGAGAGATACATTTATATCATTAATTAAACATTAAGAGGTCATGTAAATAATACTAGTTCATTTCCATTAGTTACGTCATTAACAAGTCTCCAAAACAGTACATTGTATAATCATAGGTAAAGTGGAATAGATGGTACAGTTGCAACATTTTTTTAGTTTAACCTTCCCAAAAACAAATACAATCCACACTATGTCTACGGAGCCTCTAACAGGAACAAAAGATTACTATGACAGTGCCGACAACAAGGTCCCGGCTATACCTCAAAACGCTATGTACAAGGGATACGAGATACATAACCCGAAATGAAGTGGGGCTCACCGAGTCAGCTGAGGAGAGGGTGTGCTACTATCACTGATCAATACCACTTGTTATGGAACAATCTGCATCCATTAAAGACACAGCGCTCCTGGAAAATGGGACGTTAGTACATATGGAATAGTACTAGTATGAAAAACCAAACACCCTCTCAATAGAACGAGTAATAGTAAATGAAAAATAAAATATGAAATCAAAAGAGACTCAAACAGTAACAAGGTGTCAGGTTAGGAAAAGTATATTTCGAGTAAGTTTCAGTATTTTAAGTTGGGAGATCTTTAACACAGATACACCATCGTATTTTAGCACGGAGTCCGATCTCAGTCCGACCGGCTAAGCCGTCTCACCCGAGACATACACTCACAAAACCACCATGTGCGCGGTATGACGTCCGATTTCAGCCCGAACGGCTAAACCATCTCACCACAATGTCGTGTGGGTCGACATCGCATTGCATCTCGCTAGCAATAATCTCATCCCATTTAAGGGAAACAGCTCAACACATCAATCTCATCCCATAAAGAGGAAACAATTCTCATCATAATATTACGAGGTTTTACCCCTCAATCACTCATACACCGGTACGTGTAGTTTCAGGGTTAGGTTATTTCGACCTATTCTTCTTCGGTGGCTAATCGATATTCCCAAAGCATTTACTATTAAAAATGATTTACCACTTATTTCGTAATCCTTTGCATATCATTCATTCCATTGGCACCAATGACCATGACGCAACATCATTCTTGGCACGTTAGCCGCACACATATTTCATGTTCTCTTCTTTCACTTTCAAATATCATTGTGGATAATCAACAACAAGGACTTTCAAATTAAGACTTTAAACACATATTTGAGCAATTTGGGGTCTTAGGCACATGTGATTTTTACACAATTTGACATGATAGCTTTCATTAGAATCACGTTTTTAACTCATAACATAATAACACACCACCCATACTTAGACCACATTCTCAAACAATAACTCAACATAACAAGGATCTTTGGAATACATATTGAACGCATATTTATTTTGAAACAAGTCTTATTTGGAATGATCAATTTATACTAAGCATCACGGGACTTACAAGGGTATTGTGGGGTTCAATTCTAAGAGAAAAGTTTAGCCAACATACCTTTTTACGGGCTTTTTAAATTACTACAATGTTCCAGAAATCTTAGCCACTTCGATCAACTTAGAGATGTAGAAAAATTGAACACAAATTAGGAAGAAGTTCATAGTCCAACTCACTTGATAATTTTTATCAAACACTAGGTGTGCATTAAGGTTTCAACATCCTCCTACGGTGGATTCTTTCATCTCGCTACCCAAAGTTTATCCAAAAAAGCTTAATAATCTTCTCACTATCCTTGATAGTACATGCATGTAACATAAACAACTCCCACACCCTAGAGTTTACTTGGCTTATTACCTATTTTCAGTTAAAATCACAAAATTGAGGGCTATGACGTAGAACTTTACCTCTAGGATAAAAACCTAGTGAATTCTTCTTGTAAATTCTTCAACTTTGAGCAAGAATTGATGAATAATGAGCTTAGGAACTTACCCTCTCACTCTATGGCACTCCCTCTCTCTAGAATTATAAGTTCTTGCTTCAAATGTAGTCCTTTACTCTAATATATCGAAGTAGGGTCGGAAAAAAAATTAGAAAAATGAAGCCCCGAGGCAAATCAGTGGTCGCATATGCAACAACATAACGTTTCTGCGGTCCGCAAAATGGACCGCATAATGGCCCTCCGGAACTGGGCAATTCTGCCCCATTGTCACGACCCAGAATTCTCACCATCGGGACCGTGATGGCGCCTAACATTTCACTTGTAAGCAAGCCAACATTAGAGGATCTTTAAACCAATTTTAATCAATTTCAATGAGTAAGAACAATTAAGCTGAAATGAAGCTAAAACTGATGCAGAATAACATAAGAAACCAATAATATCTAAGTACAACCCAGACCTAGAGTTACAATTCACGAGCTTCTAGAGTCTCTACAAATAGGGTTGAAATAAATACAAATGTCTTGAACTAAAAGAACAGTAAAATAGGGAAAATGGAAGGGGACTTCAAGGTCTGTCAAACATCGAAAAATCTATCTCGAGTCTCCACAAGCAAATCCGAGCTGAAAAGCCTCACGGACAATTGGACCAGTACCAAAATTTGCACAACAAGTGCAGAGTGTAATATGAGTACAACCTACCTAATGCACTCTGTAAGTGTCGAGCCTAACCTCGACGAGGTAGTGACGAAGCTAAGACAAGACACCCATGTAAAATAACCTGTGCAGACAATAATATACGTACAACACAACAACAAATAAAGCTAAATATGTGATTTTGAGAAGGGACATGTGAAATGGGTACAAGATACGATAAAAATACCACAGGGAATGATAACAAGAAACAGTCAATAAACTTTTAACTATCAAAACGAATAAACATAATGAAAAAAACTGCACGGCATCACTGTTCATGCTTTTACTCTCAACCTCACTATGAAATAATAATATCGGCACAACATCACCCTTCATGCTTTTACTCTCAACCTCACCGTGAAACAATAATAACTGCACGACATCACCCTTCGTGATTTTACTCTCACTTTCATTATAAATCAATAGATACGGTACGAAATCACCCTTCGTGCATTAATACTCTCATATGGCACGACATCACCCTTCGTGCATTAACACTCTCCCTTACCATATAACAGTGAATATAAATAAAAGGGAGACAAAGTAAGCAAGAACGGGCCTCACATCAACGATGTTTTCACAATATCAACCTCAACTTCAGAATACAATACTCAATTATCTCAAATAGCTCATAAATGCAAAAAGAGCGATCAATTTAGTAATCAACTAGTCTAATCATGGATATCATGATCAAAGAAAGAAATAAACTACAAGAAACAAGTCTCACTCGCACGCTTTAACCCAACAACAACGCATAAGTACTCGTTACCTTATATATACGTTGTACCCAACCTCTAAACATGTAGCAAATAGGCAAACAAGTCTTAATCCCTCAAGTCAAGGTTAACCACGACACTTACCTCGCTCCAAAGACCAACTCAAAGCTCAACGACGGCTTTGCCTCTCGAACAAGCCTCTGAACCAACCAAATCTAGTAAATTATCAACCAAACGATTCAAAATAAGTCTTACGAACTACCCACAAATGAAAAAGGTTATTTAGTTCATTATTGAAAAAGTCAACTCCCGGGCCTGCTTGGTCCAAACTCAAAACTTAGACCAAAACCCGATTACCCATTCACCCCCGAACCCGATTAAGTAATTTGTTTCGAAATCCGACCTCATTTTGAGGTCTAAATTCTAATTTTTTCAAAAACCCCTAATTCTACCCAAACCCCAATTTCCACCATGAAAATACTAGATTTTAGGTTGAAATCTTATGAAATGTAATGAAAGATTGAAAGAAAATAGGTTAGAATCACTTATAAATGAATTGGGGAAGAAAGGCTCTTGGAAAAATCGGCTATAGGGTTTTCTTGTTTTGAAAAGAATGAGAGAAAATCTCGTCTAAATCATACTTGACCACTTGCAAATTTCGCAATTGCGACCTGGGGTTGCGAACCCCGCAAATGTGAGTTTTTCTTGGAAAATGCAAAGTCCCATATTTTCTGATATCATAGCAATTGCGATGATTTGTTCGCAATTGCGAACAATGGCCACCACGCAAATGCGACCATTTGATCTGGCAAATGCGATCATTGTCCCCCCAACCCCACTTCGCAATTGTGAAGGATTGGTCACAAATACAAACCATGTGGTGCCCGGCTACTCTTTACAATTGTGAGGAAGTAGCTCACGAATACAAACCTAACACAGATCGCAAATGCAAAGCCTGGCCTTGCAATTGCGAGGTCTAAAGCCTGCACCAGAACTGAAACACACCAGCACTTTCCTAATTCTAAAACTCACTTTGTAGTATATCCGAAACTCACCCGGCCCATCGGGGCTCCGAACCAAACATGCACACAAGCCTAAAACCATCATATGAACTTGCTCGTGCGATCAAATCGCTAAAATAACACCTAGAACTACGAATTGAACACCAAATCAAATGAAATTTTCAAGAAACTTTAGAACTTCTATTTTAACAACTGGACGTCTGAATCACACCAAACCAACTCTGTTTCTCACTAAATTTGACAGACAAGTCATAAGTATAGTAATGAACCTATACCAGATTCTGGAACCAAAATATGGATCTGGTATGTTGGCCCATGCCACTGAATGGGTTTTGAAGATTGACAAATATTGACAAGTTGAACCAGGTCCATCAAAGCATACACACCTGAACGGAGCAGTTGGCACAAGAATCGTACAAGCATAAGAGATATCAGTGATTGTTGAGTATCAAAGAACTAAGAGGATGTCTCCTAATACGAAAAGATTGAAAATTGATCAAGATGACAGAAGTTGAATTCAGCTAGGACAGAAATAAAGGAAGGAATTTGAGTTTGGTTCAAATTGGTTTACCCAATTAGAGTTGAACTGGAATCGGAAGACAAGCTCAACAACTGACTCTATAAATACTCAAAGTATTACTGCTGAAATTGATGGAAAAAAAAGACGCACAAAGACTAAATTGAAACAAGTTCTGAAAGCAAAATTCCCAGGATATTTGCAAGAAGAAGTATTGTGCAAAGACTACAGATCAACTAGAAGAAACAGTTCCATTGTTTATCATTGAGTCTAGTTGGTTGTAGTAGGAGTTTTAACATTGTATCTTTTCAGATTTCTTAGAAACAAATTGTAATAGGTACACACTGTTCAAGTTAGAGTTAGCTTGAAGTCTGTAGAAATTAGCTAGAGGCTAGTTGATACAAAGAGGATTAGAGTTAGTCCTAGGATTACAAAAGAGTTTATTTTGTACGTCCGTTTGGCTCAGAGTGGTTAGTGAAGTGTTTGAGAAAATCCTACTGAGGAGTAGGTCGTGGTTTTTTCAGCTTTTGAGCCAGGTGTTTTCCACGTAAAATATCTGTGTCTTTACTTTACTGCTTTATTATTCCGCAAATAGTAGTAAGTAGTACACTAAGAAGAACCAAGTTCTTCTTATGCGACAACATTTGAAAATTGGGTACTGCACAATTAACTTATAATATTGTGTAGTAGTGAAGTCTAAAACATCAATTGGTATCAGAGCAGGTTATCCTTGAAAAGGCTAACACCTTGGAAAAGATCAAGATGAGTGCACCACCTGGGAACTAAGAAGGTCAATCAACTGCAAGGCCACCACTCTTCAATGGCCAGTAGTGTTCTTGGTGGAAGAATAGAATGAAGGACCACCTTATTGGAGAGGACTATGAACTCTGAGACATAGTCATTGATGGACCACTTGCAACAATGAAGAAAACTGTTGAAGGTGTAGATGTACCTAAGACTAGGGCTGACTGCACGACTGAAGATCTAAAGAAATGGGAGAAGAATGCCAAAGCAAAGAAGTGGCTAGTGTGTGGATTCGGACCAGATGAATACAGTAGAATCCAAAGCTGCACCACTGCCTAGGAAATCTGGGATACTCTACAAGTAGCCCATGAAGGAACAACTCAAGTGAAGAGGTCTAGAGGTACACTACTATACTCTCAGTATGAGAACTTCACTATGAAAGAA
The DNA here is from genome assembly GCA_005239525.1 of Nicotiana knightiana. NCBI lineage: Eukaryota > Viridiplantae > Streptophyta > Magnoliopsida > Solanales > Solanaceae > Nicotiana > Nicotiana knightiana. Next base: position 112,620 of record ML438052.1, read on the forward strand.
GGAGAGACAATTCAGGAAATGTACACAAGGTTCACAACCTTGACAAATGAACTCAAGTCCCTTGGAAGAATCATACTTGAAGAAGACAAGGTAGAAAAGATCTTGACAAGGGTTCTGCCTATCTCCTGGGAAAGCAAGATCATTGCTATCTAGGAATCAAAAAATATGGCAATCCTTAGACTGGATGAGTTGATTGGAAACCTCACTGCTTATGAACTCAGAAGGCAAACCATGAAGATGGATGCCCCAAAGAAGNTAGAAGGAAGGAACAGGGTTCAACCCAAGACAAAACAACAAAGGCTATGGTTGCTGCTTGGGGGGAAAGTTCAAATGAAGAATCAGAAGATGGTGAGACAGAAGATCAGGCTCTCATGGAAATTGGAGAATCTGATGAAGAGACTTATGAAGAACCAGAGGTAAGTGTCTCAAAACTTAGAACTAAAATAAAGTTTTTATCTAAGGTGAAACTCTCTGAGTTGCTACTTGACTTCATAGATAATTCTGAGGAAACAACCAAAGAGAAGGATCAACTATCTAAAGAGTGTGCAATGCTAAAAGAAAAATGCATGGACCTGGAGATAAGGGTCAGTGAATCTGAAAAGAAAAACACTGTCTTGATGAACTAGGTTCATCCACTCGAAAATGAGATTCTAGAGCTAAAATCTGAAAACTTAAAGTTAAGACTAGGATCCAGTAAAAAGGTAGTTGATCACTCTCATGTCATGTTAGAAGAAAACATAGGAAAATTAAAAGATAAGATGTATGCCAAGGACGAGCAAATAAGAACTCTTAATGAACAACTTGGCAAAGTCAAACATGAATTAGATCGAACCTGTAAATGGAATAAATCCTCTGACGCCCTGATATGGCTTCAAGAGAATCATAGTAGCAACAGGAGAGGGATTGGCTTTGGAAGTCAATTGCCCAAGTGGGATCCCAAAAACAAGTATCTCACTCTTCCTGAGAATAAAATCTGCACCCATTGTGGTAAGACTGGGCACTACAAATATGAGTGTACTGCAAAAGAGCAGGCCAGTCGAAGAAATGAGAGGTTTGTAAAAAGGAAAAACTGGCTACCAAATTGGGCCAGGAAAAATTTGATTCATCCATTCTCTCATAGAAAAGGACCCAAACTAGTTTGGGTTCTTAAGACTAACCTCTGATTCTTTTTGTAGGTTCAAGTGAGAGGAGGCAGCCAGTTAGTAGTTAGATAGTGGCTGTTCAAAGCATATGACTGGGAACATGGAACAGTTCCTTTCACTTGAAAGTCTCAAAGGAGGAAATGTCTCCTTTGGAAACGGAAAGAAAGGTGAAATTATTGGGGTTGGTAAGGTAGGTAAGGATGACACACGATCCATTGAACATGTGTATCTAATAGATGGCTTGAAATATAGCCTGATCAGTGTATCACAACTGTGTGACAGAGGTAACCTGGTTGCTTTTACTTCCACAAAATGTTTTGTGATTAACCTGCTTACTGACAAGATTGTTTTGCAGGGAAAAAGAATGAATAACATCTATGTCATAGACTTGTCCACACTGTCTGAAAATGAACTTACTTGTCTAAGTGTGTTGGAAAGTGATCCCTTCCTGTGGCACAAACGACTTGGTCATGCAAGTCTAACTCTGCTTAACAAACTAGTCTCTAAGGACTTAGTGGTAGGACTTCCTAACATTAAGTTCAAGGAAGACAAAGTTTGTGAGGCATGTGCCAGGGGGAAGCAGGTAAGGTCCTCTTTCAAAAGTAAGAAAATAGTCAGTACCACCAGGACGTTGGAACTGGTTCATATGGATCTATGTTGTCCTATGAGAACTCTAAGTAGACGTGGTAAGAGATATGTGATGGTTCTAGTTGATGATTTTTCAAGGTTCACTTGGACCTTATTCCTGGCATCTAAGGATGAAGCATTTGATATGTTCACCTCATTTGTCAAGAAAACTCAAAATCAATTAGGACATCAACTAGCATCAATAAGATCTGACCATGGTACTGAATTTGAGAATATTAAGTTTGCTGAGTTCTGTGGTGAACATGGTGTTAATCATAATTTTTCTGCTCCTAGAACCCCACAACAAAATGGGTTGTTGAAAGGAAAAACAGAACTCTTGAAGACATGGCAAGAACCATGCTTCTATCAAGCAAACTAGCTCATAGCTTCTGGGCATAAGCAATTAACATTGCATGCTACATTATTAATAGATGCATGACCAGACCTCTGGTAGAGAAAACTCCCTATGAATTACTTAAAGGGAGAAAGCCCAACATATCCCACTTTAGGGCTTTTGGATGCAAGTGTTTTGTACATAATAATGGCAAAGATTCNTCTGAGAGACAGGAACCAGAAGATGAGGAGCTTGGGCTGATGAGGATCAATGACCACATTGAAGCACATATGACAGATGGAACAGGTGATGGACCATGTTCAACAACCCCACGCAACTCGACAGGGGGAATTCTGCATGGAAATACTGGACCTGATCATGTTCCACAACTACAAGACAACATGGAACAATCCAGAAGTGAACAACTGGTACTCAAACCACATAGATATCAGAGTCCTCACCCTCTTGAGAACATCATAACAGACTTGAGATCTGGAATCAAAACTAGATCCTCCTTGAAAAATTTGTGTGCATTTGATGCATTTCTATCCTTGATTGAACCAAAGAACATTGCTGAAGCCCTGCAAGATGTTGATTGGGTAACAGCCATGCAACAAGAGCTGAATAAATTTGAAAGGAGTCAAGTATGGCACTTGGTACCCAGTCCACTAGATAGATCAGTAATTGGCACCAAGTGGGTCTTCAGGAACAAGCTCGATGAGGATGGAACTGTTACAAGAAATAAGGCTAGACTGGTTGTTCAAGGATACAACCAAGAAGAGGGAATTGACTATGATGAGACCTTTGCTCCTGTGGCAAGATTGGAGGCAATCAGACTTCTTATAGCATTTGTTGCACACATGGAATTCACTCTTCATCAGATGGATGTAAAGAGTGCCTTTCTTAATGGATATTTGAAGGAAGATGTATTTGTAAAACAACCTCCTGGTTTTGAAAGCAAAGAGTCACCTGATCATGTATACAAACTTGACAAGGCTCTCTATGGTCTCAAGCAAGCGCCTAGAGCTTGGTATGAGAGATTGTCAAAATTCATGCTGGAACATGGGTACAAATGAGGCAAGATAGACAGTACTTTGTTCCTAAAGGAGAAGGGAAAAGATCTTCTGATTGTGCAAATATATGTTGATGATATCATATTTGGGGAAACTACTGAAAAGCTTAGCAAGGAATTTGCTACATTAATGGGAAGTGAGTTTGAAATAAGTATGATGGGTGAGCTAACCTTCTTCTTAGGCTTGAAAATAAAACAAAATCCACGTGGCACAATGATACATCAACAGAAGTATGTGAAAGAACTCCTCAAGAAATTCAAAATAGAGGATTCAAAGGAGATAGATACCCCAATAGCCACAACTACAAAATTGGATGTGGATGAACCTGGTTCATCCGTTGATCAGAAGACATACAGAGGGATGATTGGGTCTCTACTCTATCTTACTGCAAGTAGACTTGATATTGTGTTCAGTGTGGGACTATGTGCTAGGTTTCAAGCCAATCCAAAGGAGTCCCACCTCACTGCAGTAAAAAGAATTTTAAGATATCTGAAGGGCACCACTGAATTGTGCCTTTGGTATCCTAAAGGTAGTAATTTTGACCTTGTAGGATATGCTGATGCTGACTATGCAGGTTTCCTGGTTGACAGGAAAAGTACTTCAGGCATGGCTCACTTTCTGGGCTCCTTCCTTGTCTCTTGGGCCACCAAGAAACAAAATTCAGTAGCCTTGTCTACTGCTGATGCTGAATATGTGGCTGCAGCCTCTTGTTGTGCCCAGTTGCTATGGATCAAGCAACAACTCCTGAACTTTGGTATAGATGTGGGATGCATTCCTATTTACTGTGATAACACTAGTGCATTAGTATGACTAAGAACCCGGTTCATCACAAGATAACTAAGCACATAGATCTTAGGCACCATTTCTTGATGGATAACTATGAAAATGGAATGATCTCAATCGAATTCTGTGCTACTGATCATCAAATTGCTGATATATTTACCAAAGCATTGAGTACGGAGCAATAGACCCCGAAGACCATATCATTCATTATGTCACGGCAGTAAAAGGCAACGACCTTTCGAAAGAACAGGTATCGTCGCTGCTGCTAAAGAAGTTCGACGAAAATCTAACTGGGGAGCGTTAACATGGTACTCATAGTTACCAGCACGTTCGATAACAACGTTCGAGGAAATGGCTGATAAGTTTGTCACCGCACACACCGGGGCCAAGAAAGTAGAGGCCAGGGTGAATGACATATTCGCCGTCAGACAATCTCCTGGCGAGGGACTAAGGGGCTTCCTCTCCCGGTTCAGCAGAGTAAGAATGAGCCTGCTAAATGTATCAGAAGGGATGGCAGTAGCAGCCTTCCAAAATGGGTTAAACAGGAACGGGTCGAGGGCGACCAGAAAGTTGTTAAGCAGACTCATGAAATACCCTCCCACCACCTGGGAAGAAATTCATAACGCCTACTGTGCCGAGGTGAGAGCAGAAGAGGACGACCTCAACGGTCCGACTCAACGACTAACTTCAGTCCAAACGGAGTCGAGGAAGACCGCCGTAATGACAGCCAAAGAGATCATTCAGACCCACACCTCAATCGAGAAAGGCACCAACATATATCATAACGGCCATCCCGCCGCCTCCTTGGCAAACCGAAGGGCCGTCTAGGCCGCACATTGGGACTCACCGAAATGAAAGAGGTATGCCTCCACTTTTATCCGCTCACAATTCTTGTGTTTCCCCTTTAGAAATAGTGTATAACCTAGAGAATCTCGGCCCTAAGGTGAAGTGGCGGCAACAGATGAAGTCCGACCCAAATTCCAGAAAGTCGAATGCCCTCTGCGAATTCCATCAGGAGCGGGGCCATAAGATCGAGGACTTCATAGAACTACGACATGAGGTGGTGAACATGTTTCACCAAGAACATTTAAGGGAGTTGATGAGCGACCAAGGAAAAGCCAATTTCGACCAAAGACGAGATCAACATCAAGGCCTTCCAAAGCCACCCTCCCCCGCCCACACTATCCAAATGATCATCGGTGGAGGCGACGGAGAAGCAATACCCATGTGAATTTCAACACCACACACAAACTGAAACGGTCGATCACTAATGAATGGTATGATGACCTCGAAGACAGTATCATCTTTGATAAGTCAGATACCCAACGGTTTGATATTTCCTCACTTCGACGCTCTTGTCATTACTTTACGTATTTTAGATACTGATATTAAAAGTATCAAGATAGACAACGGGAGCGGCGCGTGTATTATCCAACCCCGAGTTCTCACACAAATGAGACTCGAGGACAAGATAGTACCACACTGCATAACTGTAACGACCCGGCCGATCGTTCCGAGAGTTTAGCCCGTTTCTCCCATTTTTGCTTCATTGCTTGTGTGGTTCATCCATTTTTTGTGGTGTTATGTTGGTTGACTCGGGTTCAGAGTGGTCGTGGTGAGAATTAAGGCACTTAGTCTCTTAAATGAGCTTAATAGTTGGAAAAGTTAACCGGGAGTTGACTTAAGGTAAACAACCTCGAAATACGGATTTTATGGCTCGGCTAGCTTCGTTAGGTGATTTGGGACTTAGGAGTGTGTTCAGAATGTAGTTTTGATGTCTGGTGTAGAATTAGGCTTGAATTGACGAAAGTTAGTTTTTGCGATTTTCGGTTGGCAGTGAAAAATAGGCTATCGGGGTCGGAATGGAATTCCGAAAGTTGGATCAGGTTTGTAGCGTCATTCTGGATATGTGTGCAAATTTTCATATCATTCAGACGAGGTTTGGTTAGTTTCGGCATCGTTGGTGAATTTCAGAAGTTTAAATATCTTTAGGCTTGAGGGTTGATTTGGTGCTTCGATGTTAATTTGGGTGTTCTGAGAGTTTGACTAAGTCTGGGTGATCATTTATGACTTGGTTGTATTTTTGGTTGGGCTCCCGTGGGCCTCGGGTTGAGTTCGGATGGGTAACGACATGATTTTTGGCATTTTGGAGTTGCTGGTGTGAAACTTTCTGGTGTTTCCGCACTAGCGGATGGGGGACCGCATGTGCGAGCCCAAAGAAGCAGAAAAGGCTCCGCAGATGCAGAAATTGGTTGGTCAGCGAAGGTCGCAGATGCGGACGTGGGGCCGCACCTGCGGAGTCGCAGGTGTGGAGAAGTTGTCATAGGTGCGGAAAATGTCCCTTAAGTGAATTCTCGCAGGTGCGCACCTGGGACCGCATGTGCGGTCATCGCTGGGCAGAACCTATAAAAAGAACCCTTAGCAAATTTTGGTCATTCTTTCAATATTCTTATTCGGGTTTGAAGCTTTTGAAGGGTTTTGAAGAGGAAAATCGATAGTTCTTCATTAAGGTAAGGATTTTGGACTTAAAACTCGTTTATATGTGATTAAAGGTCGGATTAGTGGTGAAAATTTGGGAAAACCAGTGCTAAAATAGGTAATTAGGGCTTGTGGTTTAGAGACCTTAAAATGGGAATTTGAGGGGTCATTTGGACTCTGATTTCAGTGTTCTTGGTATGTATAGACTCGTGGGAGGATGAGAATTTTTGTGGTGTAAATTTCATCGAGTTCCGAGGCGTGGGCCTGGGGGGTCGGGTTTGACCAATTTCGAGATTTTTGAGTATTTTTGATAAATTTCGATTAGGGTTCGTTCCTTGGTATATTATAATGATATACATCTGATTTTTGGTAGATTTGGAGCACTAGGAGGCCGAATTTAGAGGCAAAGGCACTGCAGAATAGTATTTAGCCGATTTTGAGGTAAGTAACGTTTCTAAACTTGGTTCTGAGGGTTCGAAACCCCGAGCTAAATGATTTATGACTATAATTAAGGTGACACACATGCCAAGTGAGAAGCGTGCGGGCGTGCACCGAGTACTGTGGCCTAGCTTATCCCATGGTATTTGTCTAGTAGCTATTACTGATCGATATACGCACTTCTATTAATGTAGTAATTGTGAACCTATTAGAAATCATGTTAAGTATAAATGCTAGGCTTCACGCCGAAAATGCTGAGACCCGAGTGGTCGTATATTACTGTCTCATTTTGTGATTATTTGATTTCTTATACTCAGTCCTGTTATAGCATATCACTTCATACCTCAGTCTCAGTATTTGTTAATTATATGCATACTTATCATTGTTTCATTCGGATGGATGCATCTGTGATCCATGTGAGTGAGACTGGAGAGTAATGACTGAGTGAGGTTGAGACCTGTTATTGAGACAGTTATGAGATCGGACTGCACACCGCAGTGATACTTAAATCATGCCTTCGTTGGCTTGATATAGAGCTTGGGCCACTAGGGCCCCTCGGAGTCTTTACACCCCCAGTGAGCGCACTGATGTTGAGGGATGGATTTTACCTGGGCATGGACCGTTTTCGAAGTGGATGTTATGTGAGGGATGGATCGTCCCTGGACATGGATCTTGTCCGAGTGTTGTATTCTGGTAATGGACTTTCTCCGTGGGGCTGGATTGGCCTTTTTCCTCAGTACGGAGTGACTATGGTCACCAATGATTCTGTACATTCCGGGATGGACTTTTCCCTGGGCCTGAGAGCCATATACGGTACTGAGTGGACTGTTGTGTGAGGGTTGCGAGCACTATGTGCATATCCACACTGGTTTCATACATATATTTTATGGTGGCATGTAGAGTATACTGGCATACTTGGCATATTTACTCATTCTGATAAACTGTTAGCATGTCTAGTTTATGTATATTGTTTATCGTAAATTATGAGGTTTTGTCCGTCACTACCTCTCAACCCATAGTTTGGGTTCGTTAATTCTGAGTTGGTGTACTCACGTTACCCCTGCACCTTGTGTGCATATCCAGGTACACCGGGACCCGGTAGTGGATATTGAGCAGCTGTCAGAGTTTCATTGGAGTTGTCGAGGTAGCAGCTGACGATCGCGACCTCGTTTTCTCTTTCTTATTCCACATGTTGCTCTTATTTTGAGACTATGTTGTCTATTTGTTCATTTCTTTATTTTATAATCTAGCAGCTCATGACTGAGTGACACCGGATCCGGGGTTGGAAAATTTAAATTTTTGTTTCTAATATTTTTTTTAAACTTCAGACTCTTAGTATTATCAATGATTTCGTTTAAAATTGTATTTTTACTGGAAACTGAATTTAGCGTAGATAAAAGGGGCGGCTTTCCTGGTTTCACGACAAGCGCCGTCACGACTCCGAAATCGGGTCATGACAGTAACACTAACAGGTTTTAACAATGCAGTCGAACGAACCTTAGGAGAGATAACGTTGCCCGTTCTAGCAGAGGGCGTCACCCTTAAAACAACTTTCCATGTTATGAACCAAGATATAGCCTACAACGTCATTATAGGGCGACCCTGGATACACGCCATGAGGGCCATCCTGTCCAGCTTATACTAAGTCATCAAATTCCTTACCCCGTGGGGAATAATCAGTATTCGAGGTGAAGAGTGCACGGTCCAAGAATGATACTGCATCGCCCAAGATTGCACATACACTCAACATTTAAAAAAAGAGGGCTTAGGAGCATAGCAATTACCGAAGTCGGGGCCCGAATACGACAAACATAAAGACATCATAAAGGACCCCGACGTCGTAGAAGCCACAAGGTCAACAGTGGAAGACCTCGACCCCGTCCAACTAGATAGAAACCACCACAACAAAAAGGCTTACATTGGCCACAAACTCTCAGAACTAGGTAAAATTCATAAATTTTTAATTGACAACGCCGATCTGTTTGCTTTCTCCCATGCAGATATGCCAGGTATCCCGAAAGAAATTGCTACACACAAGCTAAACGTCGACCCACTCTACCCCCCGGTATGATAAATCAGAAGAAAATTCAACGCCGCAATCAATGTGGCCGTCCGCGAAGAGGTAGAAAAATTACTCGCCAATGGCTCCATCTGCGAGTAAAAATACCCCCAATGGGTCGCCAACGTTGTCATAGTGAAGAATAAAAACGGGAAGTGGCGCATGTGCGTGGATTTAAGAGGCCTGAACAAAGCCTGCCCAAAAGACTCTTTTCTGTTTTCCCACATCGATCAACTCATCGACGCAATAGCAGGGCACAAGTTGTTAAGTTTCTTGGATGCCTACTCAGGCTACAACCAAATCCCTATGGAGGAGGAGGACCAGGAAAATACCACTTTCATCACCCACGAAGGGACGTACTGCTATAGAGCCATGTCGTTCGGGTTGAAGAATGCATGGGCGACTTATCAAATGTTGGTCACCAAGATGTTCAAAGATCAACTCAGCAAAACAATGGAAGTTTATATAGACGATATGTTGGTCAAATCAAAAAGAAAGGAGGACCACATCGACCACCTGAAGAAAGCCTTTGATATACTAAGGCGATACAGCATGAAGCTGAACCTCGAAAAGTGTGCCTTCGGCGTGACCTCTGGGAGGTTCCTTGGTTTATTGGTATCGCAAAGAGGCATTGAGGTCAACCCCAACCAAATCAAAGTCATTGAGGGAATACCTGAAATATTGACCAGTAAGAAACAGGTACAGAAACTGACCGGCCGTATAGCCGCACTATCGAGGTTCATCTCACGATCCTCTGGCAGATTCCACAAATTCTTCAACGTTCTAAAAAAGGACAATGGACTCCAGTGGAATTCTGAGTGCATCGAGGCCCTAAGAGAACTAAAGGCATACTTGTCCTCGCCCCCGCTACTCGCCAAGGCAGAACCTGGCGAGCGTCTCTTAATCTACTTGGCCATATCAGACGTTGCAGTAAGTGCAGTGTTGGTCCATTAGAACAAAGGTACGTAATCTCCAATCTATTACATTAGAAAAACCCTGGTCGATGCCGAAACGATGTACCCCCAACTCGAAAAGCTGGCCCTGGCATTGGTCGTAGCTTCACGAAAGCTTAGACCCTATTTTCGATGCCACCCCATCTCGGTGGTCATGACCTTCCCCCTAAGAAGCATCCTACATAAACCCGAGTTGTCGGGGAGATTGGCCAGGTGGTCTGTCGAATTAAGCGAGCACGATATAACATATCAACCGCGAACAACAATAAAGTCGCAGGTACTCGCCGACTTCGTCGCCGATTTCAGTGCCAAAATAATGCCTGAGGTCGAGCAGGAAACTTCTCGTACCTCTCCCAAGTTACCCGACCTATGGGTCCTATACACCGATAGCGCTTCCAACGTGTTAGGATCTGGACTGGAATTTGTAGTCGAGGTCCCAACAGGTGAAGTCATCCGCCAGTCCATACGGTGCCTCGATATGAATAACAATGAGGCCGAGTACGAGGTTGTTATTGCAGGACTGATACTAGCTCTCAAATATGGAGCACGACGAGTGATCCTCCGATGTGACTCATAACTCATCGTCAACCAATTCACAGGGACTTTTCAAATCAAAGAACAAAGTCTTCTAAAAGTACCGTGCAGAAATTCATAAGCTACTGCTGGAGTTCGACGAATGTCAACTCGACCAGATACCCCGGGCACAAAACATCTAGGCAGACGACCTCGCCAAATTAGCATCAGCCACCAAGAATATAAGCGGAAAGGAAAACGTCGTTACCCTCCTCCATTCGTCAATAGACCAAATTGAGGTACACTCTGTAAACTTAACTTTGGGACTGGCGCAACCGTATTATAGCATATTTGCAGGAGGGAGTACTCCCATCAAACAAAGAAGAAGCCATGAAGCTTCGAATGCAGGCGGCCAGATACATCATCATCAACCACGACTTGTACAAAAGAATGTTTGGCGGCACCTTGGCGAAATTCCTAGGGCCAAACCAAACCAGCCGCGTCCTCGAGGAAGTAAAAGAAATCCACTGTGGAGCCTACACTGGCAACCGAGCCCTTGTTAGATGCCTCATACGAGCAGGCTATTACTATCCCACCATGAAAAAGGAAGCTGCTGACTTCGTTAAGAAGTGCGAGCAGTGTTAGAAATACGCTCCAATGGTACACCAAGTGGGCGAGCACCTCCACTCAGTCACATGACATGGTTGTTCATTAAATGGGGAATGAACATCGTTGGACCACTTCCAGCGGGACGAGGTAATGTACGATTCCTTTTGGTTTTAACTGACTACTTTTCTAAATGGGTAGAAGCAGGTGCATTCGCCCAAATACGCGAACAGAAAGTTATCACATTCATATAGAGGAAAATCATATGCCACTTCGGCATCCCCAACGAAATTAGTTATGACAACGGACCCCAGTTCACCGGGAAAAAGACCGTCGAATTCTTCGAGAAATGGCACATCAAGCGAATACTCTCCATGCCATATCATCCTGCAGGAAACGGCCAAGCCGAGTCCTCCAACAAAAAAATACTGGACATCATGAAGAAGAAGCTCGAGGACACCAAGGGACTGTGGCCGGAACTAGTACCAGAATTGCTATTGGCATACCGCACCACTCCAAAAACAAGCACATGAGAAATGCCATATTCACTAGTCTATAGGACTGACGCAGTAATACCAGTCAAAGTCGGAGAACCAACTCTGAGATACTCCAATGAAAGCGGACCAAGCAATGACGAGAACAGAAATCAAGACCTCAACGAAACAGACGAGCGGAGAGACATGGCTTACATAAGAATGGTAGCTCAAAAACAGCAAGCAGAACAGTATTACAACAAAAAGGCCAAAGTAAGACTATGTGCTCAAGGCCAAAACACAGGCGAGCAAAGACCCAAGAGAAGGTAAGCTAGGAACCAATTGGGACGGGCCATATAAAATCACGGCGGCAGCAAATAAAGGATCATTCCAACTAGAAATAATGGAGAGAAAGATGCTACCAAACATTTGGAACGTCGCCCACCTCAAATACTTCAACTTCTGAAAACGGACGTCCTCCAAGTCGTACTCTTTTTCCCTCACCCGAGTTTTGTCCCAGTTGGGTTTTATCGGGGAGGTTTTTAATGAGGCGACGAAGAGGGCGTCTCGAGGTTTAAGTGTTGAATTCATCGCCCCGCCTATCGACTACTTCTCCAGGACGAGCGATAAAGGGACTAGATAGACTGGAACTTCTCAAATGTATGTATGGAGCAAATAGAAACATGTAATATTCTCCAATGAATGAATAAACAAAGCATTATGCAGCATTTTTACACAACTCCACCAAATTTGCACATCACGCCAACGCAGAAAATATGCATTCGGCCTCGCTCGATACACACATTTACATTCAACCTCGCTCGAATTAATTCACATTCGACACTGCTCGAATTACTTAACATTCAACCTCGCTCGAATTACTTTACATTCGACCTCGCTCGAATTAACTTACATTCGACACTGATCGAATTAACTTACATTCGACATTACTCGAATTACTTAACATTCGACCTCGCTCGAATTATTTTACATTCAACCTCGCTCGAATTAACTTACATTACTTTACATTCGACCTCGCTCGAATTAACTTACATTCGACCTCGCTCGAATTAACTTACATTCGACACTGATCGAATTAACTTACATTCGACATTACTCGAATTACTTAACATTCGACCTCGCTCGAATTATTTTACATTCAACCTCGCTCGAATTAACTTACATTCGACACTGCTCGAATTACTTAACATTCGACCTCGCTCAAATTACTTTACATTTGACCTCGCTCGAATTAACTTACATTCGACCTCGCTCGAATTAATTCACATTCGACACCACTTGAATTATTGTTCATTCAACCTTGCTTGAATTATTTTACATTCGACCTCTATTGAATCAATCAAACCTCGACCTCATTCGAGCTAACTTATATTTGACCTCAAATCGGTCTATATTCGACTCATCCCAAATCAACCTTACATGCAAACGACCGAAAATTCAGGGACTTTCTCACAAGAGAAAACGCCAACGAGATAGGAAAAAGGGAAAGAGAAAATTCGAAAATACATGGAAAAAAGACAATTGCTCCATTTCAATTGTTCAACTACAAAACTCTTTACAAAGGGCTCAAAGATGCCCCCACTAAAAACACCAAAACAAAAAAAACTAAGTACAAAGGCTTCACGCTGCATCATCCCCATCAGCATCATCAGCATACTCATCATCATACCAAGGGTCGCAGGCAAGACCATCCAAGGTGTCTTCATCATCACCTGCCGGGCATTCCACGGTCGTAACCACAGGCTTCACGAGCTGCGCGTGCCTTACGAACGCCCTCAAGCTCCGCCTCGAAAACCTTCTCGGTCGCCTTCAAATACTTATACACGTCAATATGGGCCTCAGTGTGAACCCAAATCTCGTACAACTCCCGTGACACACTAGGATCGGCAGAAGTACGAGAAGTAGACGGTTGGGCCTGTTGTTGCTCCTTCTCGGCCTTTAAGGTAATGACCTGCTCATTCAGCCTAGATAGCTCTGCCTCCAAACCCTTGATCCGCTCCTTCAACCTTTCCACCTTAAGAGCCAAAGTCTCCACCTCGCTAGCCCGCTCAAACCTACAAACACGTAGGCTACCCTCTAAGGCTGCTGCCTCCGCCATGACGACCATCCTAGTTCTCTCAGCCAGGTTCAGTTCTTCGACCTAAATGCTTAATTTCGCCCTCAAGTAGACGACCTTGGCCTCGCTTTGTTCAAGCTCTAACTTTAAAGACGCCACTTGCGCCTGCAGATCTGCATTCTCAGCCATCACCCATGTGTTCACTTCGAGCTCATCCTCCTTGGACCTCAGCGTCCCTTCCAAAGTGTTGCATCGGTCGATAACCCTCATAATCTCCTCATCTTTCTCCTTCAGCTCCTCGAACTTCTGCTTGATCTCATCGTGCAATGCTCGGAACTAGCCGTCCTCATCAAAAATTTTGACCATCATCTGGCGCTTGGATCGATACTCTCTATACTTAAATTCCATCCTCTTGTAGAGATCCATCATCGGCTCCTCTCGCCGGTCACGCTCAATCTCCAAAATGAAAGTCTAACACGCAAAAGAAAGCAAGTCAGCAAGAATAAACAACACATATGGAATGGATAATCTATGGAAAGAAGTGCATACTTACTCGCAAGGACATGCTCAATATGCCCAAACACAGGTCCGCATCTCTTAGAGTCTACAACGTCCTATTTTCAGCTTTCGCACACAAATGAGCAAAGGACGGTGTCACCCGTTCTAAGTCGACCAAGAGGTTATAGCTAACGGGAATGACTATGTGCCGATTAGGACCCTTCGTCCTTATCTCCACGCGAGTAGCGCTCTCCTCGAAGGCCCGTACCTCATCAGGGTCGATGTTTGATCCAGATTCATCGTCCCCCACAGGAACGACTCTATCTCTCCTGACCGCTGATGATGAGCCAACTTCAACAGCCTGTGTAGGCTCTCCTCTACCACGGACCCCCTCAACCTCAGATGGCCTCTCCATGAAGGCACCCGCCACATGAGCAACCTCGATATGTGGTGAAGGCGCCGATTCCTCCCAAAGTGATAAGCCTCTCCGGTCCAACATCAACAGCCAGGGCCTTCCCAATCTCCACCCTTTGTATCTTCCTCGACGATGCCTCCCTCCTCGCCGTGAGACGACTCATCGACTAGGTGCAAGATAGGGTGAGAAGAGATCCCATCCGGCACAACAACGGTTCGAGGGGTGGAGTCCCTCAATGGCGGAGCTTGAGTCTGACCCCCTCGTGCAGACTCAGCAAGAGAAAATTTTGCATTTCGGTCGAGGCAACCGCCTGGCGAAATGTAAGCACCGGAGCATTCGCATTCTTGGAAGTTCACCGACCTAGCACCAAAAAAAAATCACATCAAAGGACAGTGGTGAACGACAATAGATCATAAGGTAAAATAACACTTACTGGACGATGGCTTGGGTCCGAAGCGCCTGTGAAAGGACGCCCAGTCACGAATTCCCACAGTGTAGGGTAACACACGAGTTACCCAATCTTCAATTTCAAAGATGAGAGACGGTGGATGCCTCTTAGTTGAAAGAGAAATATTCACGAGTAAGTCGAGGACAAAAATAATAGATAAAGGGAAAGAAAAGAAAAAAAAGAACGAGCAGCATTTAGCGAGTAATAATAGGTCGTTACGATTGAAGTTCCGCTGCTCGGGGAACCTGGTCGGATCTGACACTAGGTGCTCGGTTCTGATGAAGATGTATTTATGCTAGAATCGCTGGTTCACCTTAGCATCCACCCCGTCCACCAATCCTTTGGTCCCACGATTCCGTAGATGAATCAATGTGCCTCTATAGAAACTGGGCGAGAAGAGATGCAGCAGATGGCGGATAGAGACCTTGCGGCCGGCTAGCTCTCATTTTAGGGGAAGAGATACGCCGGGCAGATGCCGTAAAAATGGCAAAACTCCTAAGCTAACGGGGGGGGGGGGGGGGGGGGGGGGGGGGAGGAAGAGAATAATCCACCAGGAACGGATAGACGTAGAAAGCACAATATCCGGGTCGGTGAACTTGTACTATGTCGCCTCCCACCAGAACAATTTCAACGTGAGAAGGGATACCGAATTTAGACCGGAGGACGGCTATTGATTCGATCCCGTTTAAGAGAATAGCCGAGCAGGAGCAGGGCTAGGTTCTTTTGGGAAGTCATTTCTGACTAAAGGGTTCCTAGGAACTACCTCCTCTATGGTGGGGAAGCTCTCATCTTCCTCAATCATGGGTCCCTCATCGCTGGGAGGAGGGGCTACCGATAAGGGGGTGGCATCGAAGATTCTGTCAGAAGAATGAGGAGAATTTGACATCTTTTCGTAATGAAGTGTGTACGATGAAGTCGGAAAAAGAAGGTACCAAACGGAAGAGAAATACGGAACTGAAACTGAAAGAGGTGCAAAAAATTAGAAACTGAGATCGGAGAAGAAGCTTAAGAATGAACAAAGTGCATAAAGAGTAGGGGATGCTAAAAGTTTCGATGATGAAGCCCTTACCCTCTATTTATAGGGTTGGGTGGCACCTGAATCGAGGCAAAGAGCCATCAATGGCACCGAAATAAAGCGACAGAAGCACAGGAAACAACACATTGCAATGGGAAGACGCGCATTGATGACGCGCGTGGCCATGACATCATCCTACATCAGTTATGCCAATCACAACCCTATTGACGACCGCCACTAGTCCGACCTCGGCCGATTCGATTCAATCATCACGACCAAATTTCCTCTGACGGATGCAGACAGAGTCTGCTCATCGAGGACGCCCAAGAGCACGACCTTAATAAGCGGATGGACTAACTGTATTAGTCAAAATTTGGGCTGAACTTAATGACGGCAAATGGACGAGATGTGGTCGAGGTCAAAGCCGAGCACGTCTCTATGGCGAGGAGTCACCCAAATAAAGATTAGTGCCGAGGTCGTGTAAAGAACGTATTATAGTAACATTTATATTCCATTGAATATTCTCCCAGTTGTACTTTTTAGGATTTATTAGGAATATCCCCTATAAATAGGAAGAGATAAAGAACAAAAAGAGATCTTCACTTTTCTGATAAGAACACATTGTAAAGAGTTGACTACAAAGAATATACAAAAGCTTGTCTTGTCCACTGATTCCATTGCTCAAATATACACCTTTTATTCACAAGATCCAAGGATTTCTTGTCCACATTCAATTTCTATTATCTCACGTTGTTGTCCGCATGGAGAATCATCCAAGTCATCTAACATTTGAGTGATAAATTCTTTTTTATTACATCTATTGCCGTTATCTACATTTATTGCATGCTTTCATTATCACATTCGTTGACAATCATTGAGAATTTATAGTTGGCATTCAATATTATCGGACATGGCCCTACATCATCAATATATATAAACTTCAGATCTAGTAGTTATTATTTTTAACTAGGATTCATCCTTTATTTTCTCATTAATCCGTTTAAAAAAAGGTTTAATACTTTTTTGGTAAAACAATTGGTTTTTTTCCCAACACCAAACCAAATCAAACCAAACCATAGTCGGGATTTTTTGTCGATTTGGCTCGAATTATTGAGTTGGTGCGGTTTGCGATTTCATTTGTACACCCTGAATTTTAACCAGTGTTATAACGAGACTCCGATGAATATATTAAGTTTAACCTCTCTTACACTATATGTTAATTGTATTCCATCAATTCGTCCCCTCTTTAGTACCCGTTTGGACATAAAAATCGTAAAATTCGAAAAACTGATGAAATTTTTTTTCAATTGAAAATGGTATTTGAAATTTAGAGTTGTGTTTGGACATAAATTTTAGTTTGGATTGTTTCTGAAGTTTTGTGAGTGATTTAAGTGAAAACTTTGAAAAATAACTTTTTACAGTTTTTTAAATTTTAAAAATTTCCAATATGCATCTTCAAGTAAAAATTAAAATTTGTTAATTTAAAAAAAAAAACTTTTTGAATATTGTTCACGAAAAGGATATTGTTCCACAAGAGAAAAAAAGTGTACGGATAAGGTTGTCAATATCAAGTTGGTAGATAGTGTCATGACTGACGAGTGGCTTCCTAAAATTGACTTGAGGTCCAATATCAAGCTAAATGGACGAAATGACGAATTGCGTTCGAGCTCCTAAATTAGCGTCTTTTTGGGGTCCTTTCCCCTCCAGTATATTTTATTCAACATTATTTTATCATATTTAAAATAATAGATCTTACACATAAAATAATAAGTTTGTCACATGTAATTAATATGCACTATCAATAAGCAAAACTGGACATAAAGTCATTGGACGGCCAGAGGGTATCTCGTCCCCTTTTTTGGTACTTCAGATGGGGAAGGAATTCAATTATAATAACACAACTTGAGTTTTTTTATAACCAAAAGGGATTACTTCTTTCTTGGAAAGTGTACTTTGAATTTGCCTACAACTAGTAAAACATGACTTCCCACTGATTTCATATATTATGTCACCAAAAGCCTCCTATGCTTTTTTTTTATTCCTTCGTACGGTGAATTTATTTTTATTTTTCATGTTTTATTAGATCAAGAATCTATTACCTTCTTTCAAGTAATTTTTAGCTACCGTTTCACCATAGATTTTCAAATTTATTTTGAAAAATCTGATTTGAGTAAAGTTTGGGTTGAAAATGAAAATGTGTTTGGACATCCGTTTTCAAAACGTATTTCTCAAATTTGTTTTAGAAAAACATGAAACATGACTTATACCCACAAGTTCTAAAAGCTATCACAAATACCCGACAATACCATATCACAAACCATAATCCTGAACATAAATAAATTTGGTACAAAATTATCATTTTTATAATGAATTACATGATACACTATCAGATGACCGAGAAGATGAAGCAACATTGTTACAAAATAATAAATGGTGGGCTCTTTTATAAAATACAAAAGTTTGGGGCAATTTTAAAAAAAATGTAATAGTGATATTTGGCTCAAAATTAGCTATTGAGCTGGTTTTGGGATTTGGGATTTGATACTTTGTCAAAATGTAAGCAAAAATTTATGGCGAAATATGTGTTTGCCAAATAAAATCTAAATTTATTTTGGCAAAATCTATGACCAAACAGGTCCTTACTCACTTCGGAGACTTTGGCTTTGTTATGCTTTGGAACAGGGGTGTTTATATAAGTTCGAAAATTCGAACCAAATCGAAAATCAAACCAATTAGATGAAAAAAAATTGATACTTTTTGGTTTGATTTGGTATTATTTTTGAATTTTAAAAATCGATCAAATTTGATTTGATTTTGTTTTAATAAAAAAATAACTGAAAAAATCGAACCAAATCGAAGAACTAGCTATTTCAAATTTATTATTACACACACACACACATAATACAAAGTTTTTAAAATTTTATGGTACAACACTTTTAGTAAAAATTTTTGCCTTCACATTCTAGTTTGATCGGTAGTTTTCTTTTGTTAAGTATAAGAATTTGTTTCATGTTAAAAATAATCTATTTTTAATTGAGTCCATGAATTATTCATCATTATTTGATTC
This sequence comes from Nicotiana knightiana, assembly GCA_005239525.1. NCBI lineage: Eukaryota > Viridiplantae > Streptophyta > Magnoliopsida > Solanales > Solanaceae > Nicotiana > Nicotiana knightiana. The sequence goes on from ML438052.1 coordinate 131,619, forward strand.
AATTATCATCAATATATCTTGGTAAATGATAGATTTCTCAATGGGCAATTGATTTAATAGTGTTACATTTAAAATGTAATCGCCGAAATATGTGTTTGGTAGTGTATGTCTCATATTTAAGAAAAAATTAATAAATAACCGAAAACCAACAAACCCGGATATAAATCGATTCGATAAAAAACCAACTTAATTTTTTTGGTTCTAATATTTAAGAAACTGACTTACTTAGTTTGGTTTCTTTTTAGGAAAAATTCAATCAAAATCGGACCTGAACACCTCTATTTAGGATAGTGGCGAAGCTATTCTCGAAGGTATGCCCTACAGGTTCGATTGAACCTAAAAAATTTATTCTAACCTACGCCCTACGGATTCGATTGAACCTAATAATTTTATTCTAACCTATGTATTTATTTTAAAATATACTCATTAGAAAAGCTTTAAACATACTTCATCTGTCCCAATTTAGATTGCCCACTTTTCTTTATTGTATATCCTAAAAAGAAATATCACATATCTATTTAGAGATAATTTAACTTTTAAATTATAATTTATAGTCACATAAATATTTAAAATTTATTTTAGACCATAAACTTTATAAGTCTTTCATTCTTTATTAAACTTTATGTATAGTCAAATAATACCACATAGATTGGCTGGAAGATATATAATAGCATGTTTGGCCAAACTTCAAAAATTAGCTTATTTTGAGTGTTTTTTAAAATTATTTTTCTTAAAAGTATTTTTGGTGAGAAACAGTTTGTGTTTGGCTAATTAATTTGACAAGCACTTCTAAGCACCAATTAGTGTTTGATCAAACTTTTAAAAAATATTTCTAAGTGTATTTTTCTCAAAAATACTTTTTAAAAAAGTGCTTTTGGGGAGACGTTACTTTTTTCTGCTTTTTCATAACTGCTTCTGATTCACTCAAATATATATATATAGCTTGGTCAAATACTTAACTTTTAAAAAAATATTTTATTTTTAAAATAGTATGCTTTTGATTGGAAAAAGCTTAACCAAATAGACTATAAGTAAGCATTTGAACATGTAATGATTGATAAATAGTGGAGTATATTAGAATGGCAACTTATTAGTTGTAATGATTTAAAAAGTTACTAAAAGACAATAATATGGACTCGAAGAATACAATGGCAGGGCCACATTAAACCAAGAGGTATTAAGTGACATGTATTCGCCAGAAAAATTATAATATATTGCTAGATAATTTTTTTTAATTTTATGTATATTTATTATCCGTTAACTTTTCTTGTCTTTTCGATATATTTAGTTTTTTATGTTTTGACATCCCTTGATAAAAATTTTGGTCCCGCCACAAGAATAATGCATTTTACTATCTTGATATAAGAGTTTAATCTCTTGTTCCAAAATTGGTCAAAGAGACAGGAGGAATATTTTTTTTTCTTTTTTAGGAAAATCCAGAAAGTACATTTGAGTTTTTTCTTTAAAAAAATTCTAGAGAAACCCGAAGACATTATCCTTCGGGTATGTGCATAATATGCTCACGGGCAATTACTCATAAACCATATAGAAAATGTAAACTGCACTAGGCACGGCTGGTGCGACGAGCTCTGACTAAGAAGGTTGCTGGTGAGAGGAATCGATCCCAGGTCTCTCACATGATAAATCACTCGGCCAACCAACTCAGTCAACTCTTGCGGGCAAAGTAGAATTGAGTTGTACTTGCATTCTCTATCTTGAAGCAAGGGGGTGGTGGTAGTTTGCGCTCCTTTATAATAACATTATATATCTTGAAGCTTAAGGGGCTATATTCTATAACCTAAGTCTGCTATTAGAGCTCCAAGTCCCAACCATGGCTTTAATATGGACTACACTTATACTAGCTCTAGTCATATACATGTTCCATAAGTTGCTAAACATCAAAAACAAGAAAAAACTTCCACCTGGTCCAATAGGAATTCCAATTTTGGGACATCTCCACTTAATAGGTAAAAATCCACACCAATTTTTTTACAAATTAGCCAAGAAATATGGCCCTTTTATGTACTTGCAACTTGGGTTGGTACCAGCAATTGTTGTTTCTTCCCCTGAGACAGTTGAAAAAGTCCTCAAGACTTATGATCATGTATTTGCTAGTAGACCTCACCATGAGGCCTCTCAATATATATGTTATGGCCAAAGAAACTTGATTTTCTCCAAATATGGATCTTATTGGAGGAACATGAGAAAATTATGTACTTTACAACTTCTGACTAGTCAAAAGATTAATTCATATCAACCTTCAAGAAAGGAAGAAGTTTCCATTTTGGTTAAATCAATCAAACAGGCTGCTCAGGATGGTGTTGCTGTTGATCTTAGTGCTAAAGTTTCATCCATGAATGCAAACTTGAGTTGTTTAATGGTTTTTGGTAAAAAGTTTATGGATGAAGATTTGGACAAAAGGGGTTTTAAATCTATAGTTCAAGAAGTTGTACATTTAGCTGCAACACCAAATCTTGGTGATTTCTTTCCTTATCTTGGTGTTTTGGATCTTCAGGGACTTACTAGTAGGCTAAAGGCTCTTTCAAAGGTTTTTGATGAGTTTCTTGAGAAGATTATTGAAGAACATGTTCAGTCTAAGGAACTGAGGGAAACTGAGGATTTTGTAGATACCATGATGGGCATTATGCAATCTGGTGAAGCTGGATTCGAGTTCGATCGCCGCCATATCAAAGCTGTTCTATTGGTATGTAAAATTTCATTAAGTCAAATATTTAGTTGGTGATTAATTTAGAAACAGATGCTAGCATTTGAAAAATGTGTATAGAAACTTTTAGTATTGTTAAAACTTTAGTTTTATGCACTATGAGGATTCATCATACATTGACTAGTTTTATGTTGGCTGTCAACCTACTGCTTCCAATGATAGCAAGCTCACATAAGCAGAGCATTCATATGATTGACCTTAACTTGTTTGGATTTGAGATGTAATAGTAGTTGTTTGTTGTCATCAGAGGCGGAGCGGACTTATCCCAAGGGGTGACACCCCTTCATCTAGAAAACCATACTGTGTAGCTAGATAATTTTTACTAAAATGTATATGCTACTATATGTTGACTCCCCTTGATTTCTTTGTGAATTTATTTCTTTATATTGTGACACCCCTTAGTGAAAATTCTAGCTCTGCCACTGGTCGTCATTACAACTTTAATTTGCTTAATTCATATTTTTAGGGACAAATTTTGTGCACAGGACATGCTTATGGCTTCAATGGACACTTCAGCAACATCAGTAGAATGGATACTCACAGAGCTACTTAGGCATCCTCAAGTGATGAAGAAACTACAAAAAGAGTTAGAAGAAGTTGTAGGCCTGGACAGAATGGTAGAAGAAACAGACTTGGAGAATTTAAAGTACTTAGACATGGTAATAAAAGAGGCTCTGAGGCTACATTCAGCTGCACCATTACTGATTCATGAGTCCATAGAAGACTGTGTGGTCGATGGCTTCTTCGTACAAAAGGGATCGCGAATTATTGTCAACGTATATGCAGCTCAAAGGGATCCTAATGCCTGGCCTGAACCAGACAAGTTTTTCCCAGAAAGATTTGTTGAGAGCAACGTAGATCTTCGTGGACACGACTTTCAACTTCTACCATTTGGCTCTGGTAGAAGAAGTTGTCCTGGTATGCAGTTGGGGATCATAATTGTTCGCCTTGTGGTCGCGCAATTGGTGCATTGCTTTGATTGGGAACTTCCAAATGGTATGCAGCCTAGTGAATTGGACATGAGTGAGCAATTTGGGGTTGTAACTTGTAGAGCCAAGCATCTGATGGCAATTCCTACTTATAGACTCCACTATAGCCCATTTAAGTAAGTATTTTCTTGGATATGTACCATGTAATTTTCAATGTGGTTGCTATTTGGATGTTATTACATGTTAAATAAGACATTCTTTCAAGCAAATGTTAGTGATTGCACTTTTGATCCCTATATTATTGGTAAATTCTTTTTTGATTTTTGTAATAGTAGACCTAAGCATATTTAACCTTGAATTATCTAAAATATGTTTTTTGTTTTGTCTAGGAAGTATGGTGTATTAAGATTATTTTAGAACTAAATACCATTAAATATGGAGTAACAATACAAATTTAACATAGCACATGTGCAATTAATTATTCGATAGTTAATAACTCGTTAAACTGTGAAAATTCACTAGTAGAATGATCAAAAGTGCAAATTTCAATGAAATGAAGATTAAGTAGGCGTTTGGACATAAGAATTATAAAATTTCAAAAAATGGTGAAAATGGTATTTGAAATTTAGAGTTGTGTTTGGACATAAAATTCAGTTTGGGTTGTTTTTTAAGTTTTGTGAGTGAAAATTTTGAAAAATAACTTTTTGAAGTTTTTAAAATTTTCGAAATTTTCAAAATACATTTTCAAGTGAAAATTAAAAATCTTATGAACAAAGGCTGATTTCGAAAAAAGTGAAATTTTTTTGAAAAAAAGAATTTTTTTTTTGTCCAAACGGGCTCTAAATGTGCTTTACCAGACGTCAATTTATCGATTTTATAGAGACTAAAACTGCAATTTCCCTTTTGATTTTCTACTTAAGAGTCCTATTATACTGAGATGATTTGATTGAGTATATTTTTGAAAGTGAAACTCTGAGGTTTTAATTGATTACTTCCCCTTTCTTTTGTATTAACAACTTTGGAAAACAAGCAACGAGTTTCTTTAGTTTTTTTGGTAGTATTTGGGTGAACATCCACTTTGTAAAAGAATAACAAGGAGAAAAGTTTTTCCACCCATGTGGGGGAATCAGGGTGACTCTATGTCCCCTATATATTTATTCTGTAAATGAAAATGTTATCAAATTACGTAAACCATCTAGTGGACACTAGAACATGAGATCTTATTATTCTGGGCAAAAATAGCCCTCCTCTATCTCATCTCTTCTTTGCAGATGACTTGGTTCTAATTGAAAAAGCCAATAATAAAACCTCCTCAGCCATTCAGTTAGCCCTTAAGCACTTCTGTGGCCTATCCGGGCAATCTATAAACTGCGCTAAATCTAGAATAATTTTCTCAAAAAATTATAGCAAATTAACTAGCATCAATATTTTCCTTTCCCTTGGCATAAAAGTCTACAATTCTTTTGGTAAATACCTGGGATTTTCTTTTATAAATAGTAACCCCAATCATAAAGATTACCAATTCATCATCGACACTATGAGAAGTAAACTTTCCGAGTGGAAATGTGATAAACTAAACTTGGCTGGTAGAACTAATTTAGTATCATCAACTCTCTCTAGTCTACCAGCATACTACATGCAATACACAATGCTACCCCCTAAAATTCTCAAGAGAATTGACCAAATTTATAGAAATTTTCTTTGGGGTACAACTGACCAAAAAAGGAAGCTTCACCTTGTCAATTGGGACTTGGTAACTAAAAACAAAGGTGAAGGGGGATTAGGGTTAAGAAAAGCTAGATCTAAGAACCTAACCTTACTAGCCAGTCTAGCCCAGAGATTAACTAATAACCCTACTAACTTATGGGCAATTACTCTCCTTCAGAAGTACTCTCATAAGCCAAGTGAAAAGGGCTCGTTCATTTGGAAAAATATTATGAAAGGCTGGAAAATCTGCCAAGAAGGAATGTCCTGGTCCATCCACGACTCCTCCTCTCTTTGTGTGAAAATAGATGGATCCCCAACTCAAACATTCTAAAAAGCTATGTCAAAGGTCCCCTGACCAAAGAGGAAGACTTTCTCAAGATATGTGATGTTAGATCCGGAAATAGGTGGAACTTGGGAAAGATTACCTTCGATATCCCGGGTGAGATAACTAGCAAAATCCTCCCAACCTTCATATCTAGTGATAATAATAAGGATTCCCTATCCTGGGATAGCAATGGGAATGGGATCTTCTCGACTAAATCTTGCTATGAACTAGTTGAAGGAAAAAATCCTACACAAATAAACTCAAAATAGGTATGGAGCTTGCAATGCCCTATATAAAAATCAAATATTTTTTATGGCTTTGTAACCTCAATAGACTTCCCTGCAGAAGCTATCTATCTCAAATAGGATTGAACATAGATGAGAAAATGCACAATTTGTCGTAAGGAGTCATAATCACTTATGCACATCTTCCTCACTTGCTCTCAAGTTCATTCTCTATGGAATAAACTACGCATAAATACTAGTTATTTCCAGCCAAAATTGGATCCTCTCCCTTTGTCACGACCCGAAATCTATTAAGGTCGTGATGGCGCCGGACACCACCATCAGGCAAGCCAATCTTTAATTAGTTAAGTTATATTTTTCCTGTTTTAGCATTTATGAAAATCATTACCTTTCACTTTATTACATAATAACTAAATAAAATTCGTTAAGTAAATATAATGGTTTGAATATTCCATTTTAGCACATATATCCCAACACATCCCAGAACCCGGTGTCACAAGTACATGAGCAAATTCTAAGAATTTCACAAATACTACAAGCTTGTCCGAAATACACATTGAACAAGGAATTTAAACTGGAAATAAATAAATTATGAGGGAGACTCTGTCAGTTGCGGATCGCCTCCAGATGATGCAACTCGCCTAAGTCTCCAACCAGCCACGTCGCTATGAAAGTACCTGTGCAATAAAAATGCACAGCAAGTGTAGCATGAGTACGAAAACAACGTTTACTCAGTAAGTCGCTTGCCTAACCTCAGAGAGGTAGTGACAAAAGGTCGAATTAGACACTCACTAAGGTCCAACAAATTAATTTAACAGAATATGATGAACACGGTAGGCATGTAAAGGTAGTAAAGCAGCAAATATATAAGGCACTGAAGTCCAAGTAAATACTGGAAGTAAATAAACAGTTACTACTTCCTCATTTCCCCCCAAATATCTTAAATAAATAATTTCTTCTTTGGTTTCCCCCAAATATCTTAAATAAACAATTACTTCTTATTTTTCCCCCCCAAATATCTTATCACTTCAAAATCCATGAAAAACATTTAACAATTTAGCATGCGCATACGAGATAAGGACAACCGGCCCGAGCCATCATAATAATCATCTCTGTGCCCTACCGAGAGTCGAACGACCCGTACCATAAGTGCACCTTTCAATAAAATAATCATGTCTATGCACTGCCGAGGGTCGAACGGCCCGAACCATAAGTGCATCTTTCAATAAAATAATCATATCTATGCACTGCCGAGGGTCGAACGGCCCGAACCATAAGTGCATCTTTCAATCCGCCAGCAGAGGTTCCTTCCATATAATCCCTCGAAGTACTTCGCTCACCTTCGAAGAGTGAAAGGATGGCATTTCACCCCTAACCACAACTCATCCGCTGATTCTTCAACATCAGTCGGTTCGGACCGGCGTACGGCCCGCTCCCATGAGAGTGGGGGAAATAACACTCCGCTCGCGGAATGTAAATTGCGAAGCAGTCACATGCAGTCATGCACAATCAACAGTCCACCCCGACTACATCGGGAAAAAAATACTCAAGAAAATGATAAATTTCTCTTTTAAAAATCACAAAAATATTATTTAAATCTTTTCTCGAAATTCATTTGCCAAGTTTAATAATATTCAATAATATAACCTTATCCGGAATACAATTATCCATGGAGAAAATCAATTCTCTTTCTAGATGATTAAGAAAATGAACTCTAGTCTTCTTTAGTTTAGATATTCAATTACAATTTCGATTACATTAGCAGTCTAATATTACAGGCCGGATCACAGGTATAACAGGTAAGGAATGCTAGTGGGTCCTAGACTACCCGGACATGGCATAATAGTAGCTACGCACGGACTCACGTCAACTCGTGCGTACATAGCCCTGGCAGATAGTAGCACATACTTAATTAGTTCACCTAGGGGGACAATTCCCCCTCACAAAGTTAGAAAGGAGACTTACCTCGCTCCGAAATTCCATAACCGGCTTCCAAGCCCTTCCGATGACTCAAATCGATGCACAACGCCCCAAAACTATCTACATAACGACAAACCAATGAAAATATACTCTAATATTCGTTAACAATTCAAATTATATCATTTCCCAACTCCGCTCAATGAATTGACCAAAATGCCCTCGGGCCCACGTGCCCGGATTCCGAAATTTCTCGAAGATAAACTCTAACCATAGCTTTATTAGTTCAAATATACAATTTACTCAAATATTCATGCTCAATTCGTGGTTAAAATCCAATTTACCAAATTTCTAGGTTTTCTTCAAAAATCCCAATTTTCCCACAATTTTCATGTCTAATTTCATGTATAAACCTTGAAATTATCTTGGAAATGAGAAGGAATCTTTTAACTCTCGATGCTTGATGAAAATCACTCTTTGAAATCCTCCAAAATCGCCCCAACCAAATGAAATTTGGGGAAGAAATGAAATTTTCCCTTTTAAAATAGAACACTGCCCAGGTAAACTTTCTGTGCGATCGCACTCCTTCAACCGCGATCGCATAAGCCAAATCTCAGAGGCCTACAAAAATACACTATGCGATCGCAAACATTGCACCGTGATCGCATAAGCCAAATAATCCTACAGCCTCCTTAATGCACTGTGCGATCGCATTCTCATCCTTGCGATCACATAGGCAAAAATCCAGCAGCCTTCAATTCCTTCTATGCGATCGCACTACCATACCTGCGATCGCACAAGCCTAAATTTCAGCCCCTTTAATTTTCCTTCTTCGTGATCGCACAACAATGCCGCGATCGCATTACACAACAGAAACACCAGAAGACAGCAGCAACAAATCACCCGGAATTGACCCGAAACCACCCCGAAACATACCCGAGGACCCCCGGGACCCCGTCCAAATACACTACTCAGTCCCATAACATCCCACGAACTTGCTCAAGGCTTCAAATCACATCAAACAACGCCGAAATCACGAATCACACTAAAATTCAAACTTCATAAACTTGAAATTTTAAACTTCCACTTCCGATGCCGAAATCCATCAAATCACCTCCTATTGACCCCAAATTTTGCACACAAGTCATATTCAACATTACGGACCTGCTCCAACTTCTGGAATCAAATTCTGACCCCGATATCAAAATTGCCACTTCCGGTCGGATTCTTCAAAACCTTCAAATTTTATCTTTAGCCAAATGACTTCAAAATGACCTCCAGACATCCGAATTCACTTCCAATCGCGCTCCCAACTACAGAATCACCATACGAAGCTATTCCCAGACTCGGAATCCCAAACGAACATCAATATCACTGAAATGCGCTTCAAGCCAAACTTAGGAAATTCCTTCAAAAATGCTGACTTCCACAATATACGCCGAAATGCTCCCAGGTTATCCAAAACCCGATCCGGACATACGCCCAAGTTCGAAATCATCATTCAAACCTGCAGAAACCTTCAAATCCTGATTCTGAGGTCGTTTACTCAAAATTCCAATCTTAGTCCATTTCTCCAACTTAAGGCTTCTGAAATGAGAATTTTCTTTCCAAATCAACTCTAAACTTCCCGAAATTCACTTCCGACCACACCTACAAGTTATAATACCTGAAATGGAGCTGCTTACGACTTCAAATCGCTGAACGATGCGTTAGATCTCAAAACGAACGGTCGAGTCGTTACATTCTACCCCACTTAAACAGACGTTCGTCCTCGAACGTGCTAAGAACTGCTCTGGAGTTATCTGAAATC
>ML438053.1:0-119005 GCA_005239525.1 Nicotiana knightiana
GAGGCCTTAGATAAGGTCAAGATTATTCAAGAGAGACTTTGTGCAGCTCAGTCTAGGCAAAAGGGTTATGCCTATCGTAAGGTTCGTGATGTGACATTCATGGTTGGAGAGAGAGTATTGCTTCATGTGTCACCCATGAAGGGTGTTATGAGATTTGGGAAGAAGGGTAAGTTGAGCCCTAGGTATATCCGGCCATTTGAGATTCTTGATAGAGTGGAGGAGGTACCTTATAGACTTGCATTGCCTCCAGGGTTATCCTCAATTCATCCGGTATTCCACGTGTCTATGCTCCGGAAATATCATGGTGACCCTTCCCACGTGTTAGATTTCAGCTCTGTCCAATTGGACAAAGATTTGACTTATGAGGAGGAGCCGGTAGCTATTTTAGACCGGCAGGTTCGTCAGTTGAGATCTAAGAGTTACCCTTCAGTTCGAGTGTAGTGGAGAGGCCAGCCCATTGAGGCAGCTACTTGGGAGTCTGAGTCGGACATGCAGAGTAGAGATCCACCCTTGTTCGTCAATTCAGGTAATTTTCTATGTCCGTTTGAGGACGAACGTTTATTTTAGGAGTGGAGATTGTGATGACACAAGGGGTCACTTTATGAATTTAGACTCCATTCTATGCTTAATAGCCATAAAAAGACTAATTTTAAATACCTCGATTTGCGTCCGCAGTCCGGGCGTGAAACCAGAAAGCTTTTATGTGAAAATATGAGAAATAGTGATTTCTAGAATTTAAATTTGATTATAGTTGACTTTGGTCAACATTTTGAGTAAACAGACCCAGATCTGTGTTCCGACAATCCCGGGAGGTCCGTAATAAAATATGGGACTCGTATACCCGGAAATGAATTCCGAGGTCCCAAGCCTTAGAAATCAATGTTTAAAAGAAACTGTTCTGCTGAATTATTAATGAAATAAAGAAATGAATTAATGTTTGAAACCATTGGTATCGGGCTCGCATTTTGGTTCCGGAGCCCGATACAGGTTTGTTATTATATTTAAGCATTGTCTTCAAAATTTGGTGAGAATCGGAATTTATTTAACGTGATTCGGACGTCCGGTTGATAAATACTGAACTTTAAGTGAACTTGAGAAAAATAATGAGTTTTAAGGTTTAATTCATAGTATTACATGTTATTTTCATAATTTGATCACACGAGCAAGTTATTATTATTATTTTAGACTTGTGTGCATATTTGGTTCAGAGTCCCGAGGGCTCGGGTGAGTTTCAAATAGGTTTGGGTTGTGTTGCGCTCGTTTTTTCTTATGCTTCGACGTCGTTTCTTCAAACATAAATGATATCATATTAAACAAATGAGCTCCGATTTCTAATTTGAATGAATTATTAGATCCATATCGTAATTATGGATCGGTAGCAAAAAGAATCATCGAATTTGGACATCGTATGGGGATTTTATGGTCATTTTACTAAGGTTGCCAGATTTTTCAGGTTAACTACGAAGTTGCCACTGACGGCGTATTAAAAATCTGCACTATTTGAAAATATTAAAACCTACATATCTCCTTCATTATAAGGTCAAATTCAGTGATACAAATGCCTAACTAGACTAGAATTTGACAAGGAATCCATTGGAGGTATAAAAAACAATTTTCGGGATCGTTTGACACGATAAATGAGGCAGAATAGATGGCAGAAAAATATATATAAAACGGGTAGACTTCTTCTTCTTCAAATTTTCGAACCCCACAGCCCTAGGAACGAATTTTTTCACCAAATATCATCCCCAAGTTATAGGTAATCAATTCCAAACTTTACTCTTTCAATTACTCATTGTTTTTCATCAATTTTAAATCAAAAACTAAGAATTTTCATGGTAAAAATTTAGGGTTTGGGTAGAATTAGGGAATTTTGTAGAAATCGAATATTTACCTCGAACTTAGGTCATATTTTGAAACTAATTGTATATTTGGGTTCGTGGGTGAATGGGTAAACATAATTTGGTCCGAACCCCGAGTTTAGACCAAGCGGGCCCGTGGTCGGGTTTTCACTTTTTTGGAGAAAACATAAGAAAAATCATGTTTTTCAATAAAGTTAGTTCCTTTAGCCTTAATTAATGATATTGAGGTAATGATAATTAGATTCGAGCAATTTAGAGCAAGATTCTAAAGGAAAAGTTATAATTGAGGTAAGTGTTTGGTCTAACTTTGACTTGAGGGAATAAGAATCCCCACTTGTTTGCTATGTGAAATGCATGTGTGTGGTGTATAGGTGAGGTGACGAGTATCTATGCATTTCTTGTTAAACATGTTCCTTTTCCCATTCCCAACTTAATTGATTCTTGTCTTAATTGTTCTATGTTCACTATTGTTTCTATGACTGCTTGGCCTTGTTATTTTGTTGTTAAATACTGTTGTGGTTTAGTATTGGTTGTTTAAGTTGGTTCCCTAGTGGTACAAAACGGTTGAGCGGTTTGATATTGTTTTTACGAGATATATATACATATTTATGTTCCTGTTGGTTTCATGGTTGAGAGGATATTGATGAAGTTATGAAAAAAATACAATTTCTTATTTATAATTGTTGAGACAAAAATATTGTGAAAGGCTTGGCCTAAATTGTGAAATTTATGAATAAATTGATATAAGATGTCTGGTGGGAACAGGTTGCACGCCGCAACAAGGAGTGATAAGGGAGGACAGGTGGGATCGGGTTGCACGCCGCAACAGGAGTAATAAGGGTGATATATTTTGGGAGGAGCAATAAGGGTGGACGGGTGGGAGCGGGTTGCACGCTGCACCAAGGAGCGATAAGGGAGGTCATTTATATTTTTACTGAATTTCAAAGAAAATAAAGATTTGAAAAGCTTAAATGTTTATTTTACTATTCTTTATATTTTTGGCACTACTTTTATTTAAAGTTAAAGTTTGGAAACTTGAAATTTTTTTTTGAGAAATGGTTATAGCTGAGACCTAGAAAAGGCAGCTGAGTTATTTTATTGTCGTTGTATTATTTAATTTTTTATTTAGATTTCCTTCTTGCTTCATATATTATTGTCACATGTTATATTGCTAAAGCCCCGCCGTAGCCTCGTCACTACTTCGTCGAGGTTAGGCTCGGCACTTACTTAGTACATGGGGTCGGTTGTACTGATACTACACTCTGCATTCTTTTGTGCAGATCCAGGTACTAGCCAGCAGTATAGATTTTTAGAGCAGCCATCTATTCATTCGGAGACACGAGGAATATCTGCCGGCGTTCGCAAATTCCGAGAGTCTTCTCCTATTTTTGTAAAACTGTTTTAGTATATTCATAACCGTTACGCTATTTCTTTCATCCCAGTATTTGTAGTATTCTTTAGTAGTTCGTGAATTGTGACACCAGACTCTGGGTAGTTCTAGATTTATTTAATTAGTTCGTGGCTCGCTTAATTTATTGTTTATTTATTTTATATTTGGAATTATTTATTGAAAGCCATTAGATCGAGTTTAATTTAAAATTGTTCTATCCGGTTTAAATGATTAATTAATGTAAATAGTTGAGCGAACTCTAAATTGGCTTGCCTAGCACCACACTTTCTAGGCAAGCCAATGTTAGAATTCGATTAACTACTTTGCATTATTTATCCATTTAGACATAATAAAATAATCTAAAGTAAACTGAGTCTATTGACTTTGAATGAATGATTCCCAATATAATAAAGAGAAATAGACAATTAACTAATTAAAACAAGCCACGAAACTAATCATATAAATAAATCTAGAACTATCCCAGAGCCTGGTGTCACAATCGACGAACTACTAAAGAATACTATAAATAATGGCTGAAAGAAATAGTGTAACTGTTCTGAATGATTTAAAACAGTGTATGTAAAAATAGGAGAAGACTCTCAGAATCTGCAAACATCGGCAGAGGTACCTCGTGTCTCCAAATGAATCAGGTGGTCGTCCTGGAACCCTCTACTGCTGACTAGTACCTGGATCTATGCAAAGGAGCACAGAGTGTAGTATCAGTACAACCGACCCCATGTAGTGAGTAAGTGTCGAGCCTAACCTCGGTGAAGTAGTGACGAGGCTAAGTCGGGCTTCAACAATATAATCGATAACAACAATAAATAATAAAGCCAGAAAGAAGTCTAAATAAATAAATAAATCACTGCTGCAACAAAATAAAGTAACTCAGCTACAACCAATTCTCAAATAACTCTTCAAAGTTCCAAGCTTTAGCTTTGAATAAAAATAGTGCAAAATAGTTAAAGAGTAGTAAAATATACCTTTTAACATTTCAAAACTCTTATTTTCTTTTTCTTTAAAAATCAGTAAAATATAAATGTCCTCCCTTATCTGTAATGACATGGTCGGTCATTTTAAGAATTAGCGCCTCGATCCCCTATTAGCCGCTTCTCCCATATCTATTTATGTTATTGGAACTTGCCGAAGCGTTGAGTGATTGAATCCGCGGTGATTTTTGACACATAGTCCATAAATCTGGAAGTTAGCTTTATAAATCTGGCCGTAGTTAGAGCTGTGTGAAGACAGATCCGGAATGGAATTCCATCGACTCTATTAGCTCCGTTGGGTGATTTCGAGGTTAGGAGCATGTTCGGAATGTGTTTTCGAGGTCGGTTGTGGATTTAGTCTTGAATTGGCGAAAGTTAGAATTTCGGCGATTTCGGCCGATAGGTGAAATTTTGATTTCGGACTAGAAATGGATTTCCGAAAGCGACAACATGTCTGTAATGTCATTTATGACATGTGTGCAAAATTTGAGGTCATTCGGATGAGCTTAGACGTGTTTCAACATTGGATGTGAATTCTAGAAATTTTGTAAGTTCTTAGGCTTGAATATATGCATAATTGATGATTTTGATGTTATGAGATGTATTTTTAAGGCTCGAACAAGTTTGAACAAGGTATTAGGATCAGGTGGTATGTTTGGTTGAGGTCCCGGGGGCCTTGGGGTTGTTTCGGATACCCAACGGGTGAGTATGAAAATTTGAGAGCAACTGAACCATTCTGGTTCTGGTGTCTCGCACCTGCGATGGTATTTCCGTAGGTGCAAATGGGGAGCCGTAGGTGCGACCCCATTCCATTAAATAAATTTCCGCACCTGCGATGGTATTTCTACAGGTGCGGGCATGCAGGTGCGAAGGAGGTGCCGCTGGAGCGACCCTAGGCCATTTAATGAATTTCCGCACCTGCGACTGGGTTTCCGCAGGTGCGATTCCAGTGTCGCATGTACAAAATATCTAGGCAGTTTATACCAAAAATTTGAGGGTTTGAATTTCATAATTTCAAAATCGATTGTGAGCTCGAAACTTGGCGATTTTCAGTGGGATTTGAAGAGGAGAATCATAGGTAACGTTTTCTAACCTTAATCCCTTTGTATATCAATAATCCCTATCATTTCCGTCAATCTAATCAATGAAATTGGATGAAAACCATGAAAATGGGATGAAATTTCCCCAAGTAGAAATCTGAGGATTTAGGGAGATTTAGACGTCGGATTTTGTTTATTCTTTTTCGAGTGAGTTCATGAGCGAATGGGTGTTCGGAAATATAAATTTTACCCGATTTTGAGACGTGGGTCCGGGGGACTTTTTGGGCAAATTTCCTAATTTCGCGTATTAGCTTATAAATAATTAGCTATTTTGTTCCCTTGAAGTGATATTTACACCATGCAATCGATTTGAATAAATTTGGGCCACCCGGAGACAGATACGTGGACACCGTGTACAGTCAAGGTAAGTGGCTTGCCTAATTTTGTGTTGGGGACTTTCCCTTAGGCATTTTTATATAGATTTTGATACGTGGACACCGTGTACGTGAGGTGACGAGTGCGTACACGGGTCATTGTTGCTAAAATCCTATTTTTACTCCCATGAAATCGCTCATTTTCATTCATATATTACTGTTTCCTATCTTAACTGAGTAGATAGCTTAAGAGTAAGCATGCCTACCTGTTCTGACTTGATTTCTTCTTATTTGCTACTAGCATGCTTAGGTAGCTTTACTCTATTCTTGCCTGTTGTTTTCCTGGACTGTTTAATTAATACATAATTGACATACTTCTGCTTTGCATATTTAAATTGGGACTACGGACCGAGATCCGGGAGGTTTCTCCCTGTACTGCATTTCATATTTAAATTGGGACTACTAACCGAGATCCGGGAGCTTTCCCCCTGTATTGAAATGCATATTTAAATTGGGACTACGGACAGAGATCCGGGAGTTTTTCCCTTGTACTGTATAGCATATTTAAATTGGGACTACGAACTGAGATTCGAGAGCTTTCCCCGTGTACAACATTGCACATTTACTGTTGAGATATATGTTGTGCTGAGTCGAGGGCTCTCTTTCTATTTTCGTTAATCCTGTTTATCATTTCTTATCTATATTTCACTATTTTAAATTGTATATTGACTTGTTTTACAAACTCTCTAGGGCCTCAATCTGACCTCATCACTACTTGTTTTCCCCATGTGCATATCCAGGTACCAGCACCCAGTATCATGGCTAGGAGTCGTTCTAGCAGCAGCAAGGAGACCGCGAGGTAATTCAGCCACATCCGCAGAATCCCACGAGTTCCCTTCTACTCTAGTATAGGCATAGAAGACTTAAGTATTTTTCCACTGTTTCATTGTATAGAGCTACATTTAGTACAAAGCTTGTGACTATGGTGACATTCCGGGTTTTGGGAAGTGAAACTGTATATGCTGAGCAACTACGTTAAATCTACTTGAGTTCTTTTCTGTCTTTATTTTATTGATTCATTCATTTTCCGCAAATTTTAGGCTTACCTAGTCATAGAGACTAGGTGCCGACACGATACCTTTCGGTGGGTAAAATGGGTCGTGACATTATCGCTCCTTGTTGCAGCGTGCAACCCGCTCCCACCTGTCCTCCCTTATTGCTCCTCCCTAAATATATCACTCTTATTGCTCCTGTTGCGGCGTGCAACCCGATCCCACCTGTCCACCCTTATCACTCCTTGTTGCGGCGTGCAACCCGCTCCCACCAGACATATCATATCAATTTATTCAAAATTCCACAATTCAGGCCAAGCCTTTCACAATACTTTTGTCTCAACAATTATAAATAATAAACTGCATTTTTCTCATAACTTCATCAATAACCTCTCAACGAGGAAACCAACAGGCATATCAAATATAAATACCTTTAATTCATAAAAATAATTCCAAACCTCTCAACCATGTTTATATCACCAGGAAACCAGCTCAAACAACCAACACTCTTTCCAAATAGTCACAACAATAACTAACAACAATTCCACAAGGCCAAATAGTCATAGAAACAATAATGAACATATAACAGTTAAGACAATGATCAAATAAGTGGGGAACGGGAAAGGGAATCATGTTTAACAAAAAACTTGGGTGGTGCATAGATACTCGTCATCACACGTATACACCACGCCCATGCATTTCACATAAGAAACAAGTAGGGAGTCCTATTCCCTCAAGCCAAAGTTAGACCAAACACTTACCTCAATTCTGCAGGCCACTCACTGTTCAATTATTTCTTTTCCTTTTGAATTCACCTCTAACTTGCTCGAATCTAATCAAAATTAACTTAATATCATTAACTAATGCTAAAGGAACTAACTTTATGAAAAAATATATATTTTCCTAAGTTTTTATATAAAAAAAGTGAAAACCTGATCCCGGGGCCGCTTGATCTAAACTCGGGGTTCAGACCAAATTTCGTTTACCCATTCTCCCACGAATCCAAATATGCTATTACAAAACTCTCTAATTCTACCCAAATCCTAGATTTTTACCATGAAAATTCTTTGTTTTTTCTTTAAAAGTGATGCAAAATAGTAAGGAATTGAAAGAACAAGGTTTGGAATTGATTACCTATGAATTGGGGATGAAGATTGTTGAAGAAAACTCGTTTTTAGGTCTATAACCTCAAAAAATTGGAGAAGAAAGGGTTCTGCCTGGTTTTAATTCGTTTTTATATTAGCTGGATTGGGGCCTTATGCGAGCGCGGGTAAATATGTGTGATCGCACAGGGTAAAGGGGCTGGGGCAGTGCGATAGCGGGTATATATGTCACGACCCCAAATCGCCCTCCGTGAACATGTCGTGACGGCACCTAGTCCCTATGACAAGGTAAGCCTAACAATGCGGAATAACAACATAAATGTGGAAATAAGTAAGTAAAAAAAAGCTAAACAATCAAAAGGAAGACTGTATATAAAAGCCACTTGGCATATACAACCCAAAATAATACAGAAGTCTACAACATCACCCCAAAACCTGGAAACTCATGGCAAAACATAGGCTAACAGAATGTAATACACTGCTCTAACTCCAGAATAACTATACAACTGAAAGGAGGGAATAAACTTTTCACAAAAGCTGGAATAAGATAGAGACTCCTGGTCTGCGGACGCTGCAAATATACCTCTAAGTCTATGTTGTATCTCTCAACCTCGGGGATAGCGCGCCTGAGTGGAGGTACCTGGATCTGCACATGAAAAACCTGCGCAGGAAAGGGCATGAGTACATAACAACGGTACTTAGTAAGTGCCAAGCCTAACCTCGGTCGATTAGTGACGAGGAAGGTCAGGGCCCTACTGAGATCAAACAATATAATAGGAATTTACAGTATGAAAAAAGGCGGTAATAAGGAGTACAACAGTGAAATAAGGCAGTCAAACAAGGCAATAACTAAGCACAAGAATAGAGTAAACACAAAATATGTACAGGATAATAACAATGGTAACAACGAGGATCTACCAGGATACCGTCATGTAGTCCTTTTCTCAAATGTCCAGTGGATCTCCCGGGATACCATCCCGTAGTCCATCATAGTTTTTCAAAGGATCTACGGGGATACCGTCCCATAGTCCATCATATATATTCAAAGGATCTTCCGGGATATAGTCCCGTCGTCCATCATGTATAATCAAAGGATCTTCCGGGATACCGTCCCGTAGTCCATCAGGTATATTCAAAGGATCTTCCGGGATACCGTCCCGTAGTCCAACTATCAAGTGCTGAGGGATCTCCCGGGATACCGTCCTGTAGTCCCAAAGTAAATATGCAGGGGAATCTCACAGGATACCGTCCTGTAGTCCCAAAGTAAATAAGCAGGGGAATCTCCCAGGATACGGTCCTGTAGTCCCAAAGTATATATGCAGCCACAACAAGAAGGCATTCATATTTAAAGTGCAAAAACACAAGGCAACAAGTAACTCTATCCCAACATACTTAACGTAGTACATTTGAAAGCAATCTAAGAAAATAGGTAATTTGGGGCAGCTAGGCATGCCCTTCTAAGCTAACATAGACTATGAGTGCAAGTAGAGTAAAACATGTAAGAAGGAACTCAGTCTAAATATTTAAAGTAAAACCGGATTTTCAACAATTAGCACAAGTACGCGCTCGTCGCCTCACGTGCAAGGCATTCAATTACCAAACATCACATCCTAAGGAGAAAGGTCCCCCACACAAAGTTAGACAAGCCACTTACCTCGAATTGGCTAAAAATCAACTTGAAAACACACGCTTTCCACGAGTATCCGACTCCAAATAGCCCGAATTTATTCAAATAAATTTCATGTTGTAAATAACATCTCATGCAATTGATTCTACTATTAAATTCAAGGTTACGTCGCGAAATTCGGTGAAATGACCAAAACGCCTCTAAGTCCAGCACCTCAGAATCGGATAAATTTCCCATTTTCAGAACCCTCGTACTCTTACGAGTCCACCCATATAAAATCTTTCTAATCGGAGATCCATCACCCACTAAAACCCCAATTTTTTTAATAAACCTAAGTTCAACCCAAAACACACAATTTTACTCATGGAAATCTTTGATTTTAAGTTGAAAACATGTTAAAATATGTTAATGATTGAAAGAATTGAGTAAAAACCAACTTACAATTGATTTGGAAGAAGTGTTGTTCTTGAAAAATCGCCCAAATGAGTTTGAGTTTGAGAAAAATAAAATGTGAAGTAAAAGTCGGTTTTGTATAGAGCAGGCCACTGGTTGGCTTCGCAAATGTGAACAGGTGTTCACAATTGCGAAGACCCCTGGCCTGGGAATCGCAAAAACACAGTTCGCATTTGCGAACACTTGGCAGAAGGGAAGGGTTCGCATTTGCGATGGCATTGTTCGCATTTGCGAACATGCCTTCCCAGGCACTGCCTTCGCATTTGCGATTGCATTGTTCGCATTTGCGAACATGCCTGACCATGCAAGGCTTCACATTAAGGATGGCATTCTTCGCAATTGTGAACGCCTATAGAACCAGCACCAGCAGATATCCAAGGCCAAAAATAAATGAAGTCCGTGGCCTATCCAAAACTCACCCGAGCACTCGGGGCTGCAAACCAAATATACACACTACCTCGAAAACATCCCATGAACTTATCTGTGCGATCAAATCACCAAAATAACATCATATGCATCGAATTAAGTCTCAAAATCCATGAATTCTATGAATTTTTCACAAAACATCAAATTTTCCGTTTTAAGTCCGAAACACGCCAAACGAAATCCGATTTCCACCAAACATTACAGAAAGTGCCTAAAACATATTTAAGACCTGTATCGGGTGCGGGAACGAAAATACGGGCCCGATACCATCACTTTCTAATCAAATTTCATTTTCAATTTCCTTAAATATTTTCAGAAAATAATTTACTCAAAAATTCATTTCTCGGGCATGGGACCTCGGAATTCGATTTCGGGCATACGCCCAAGTCCCATATTTTCCCACGGACCCTCCCGAAACGTCAAATCACAAGTCCGGGTCCGTTTACCCAAAATGTTGACCGAATTCAAATTTTTTTTTTTAATATCAAGTCTTAGTATTTTTCACAGAATCTCATATATAAGCTGTCTGGCTATGCGCCCGGACTGCGCATACTAATCGAGGAAAATACAAATGAGGTTTTCAAGGCCTCGGAAGCACAAAATGAGTGATAACATAGGTGATTACCCTTTGGGTCGTCACATTCTCCACCTCTAAAACAACCGTTCGTCCTCGAACGGACAAAAGAAAGAAGTAACTGAGTCGGGGAATAGATGAGGGTAGCGGCTCCGCATATCGGACTCTGACTCCCAGGTCGCCTCCTCGATCGGCTGACCCTGCCACTAAACCTTTATTGAAGCAATGTTCTTCGACCTGAGCTTCCTGACCTGCCTGTCCAATATAGCTACAGGCTCCTCAACATATGATAGATCCTTGTCCAAATGGACTGAGCTGAAATCCAACACGTGCGACGGGTCACCGTGATACCTGCGGAGCATCGCAACATGAAATACTGGATGAACTCCTGCAAAGTTGGGAGGTAAGAAAGCTCATATGCAACCTCCCCAACACGCCCAAAAATCTCGAAAGGGCCGATAATCCTCGGACTCTATTTCCCTTTGTTCCCAAATCTCATAACGCCCTTCATAGGCGAAACCCGAAGTAGAACCCGCTCTCCTACCATATATGAAACATCACGAACCTTTCGGTCCGCGTAACTCTTCTGTCTGGACTGGGCTGTACGGAGTCTTTCCTTAATCACCTTGACCTTCTCCAATGCATCATGAACCAGCTCTGTGCCCAGTAGCCTGGCCTCACTCGGCTCGAACCAACCCACCGGAGATCTGCACCTCCTACAATATAAAGCCTCATGCGGCGCCATCTGAATACTGGATTGATAACTATTGTTGCAAGCAAACTCGCCAATGGCAAGAATTTATCCCATGACCCTCCAAACACAATCACACATGCACGGAGCATATCCTCGAGAATCTGAATAGTGCGCTCGGACTGTCCGTCCGTTTGGGGGTGAAATGTTCTGCTCAACTCCACCCTGGTACCTAGCTCCTGTTGAACGACTCTCCAGAACCGTGAAGTGAACTGAGTACCTCTATCTAAAATAATAGAAACTGGAATACCATGCAGAAGAACGATCTTTCCAATATATATCTCCGCCAACCGCTCTGATGAATAAGTAGTCAGCCCCGGAATGAAATGGGATGATTTGCTCAGCCTATCAACAATCACCCAAATAGCATCATGCTTCCTTAAAGTCCGAGGAAGTCTAACCACAAAGTCCATGGTGATCCACTCCCACTTCCACTCTGGAAGCTCAATCTGCTGAAGTAACCCTCCCGGTCTTTGATGCTCACATTTGACCTGTTGACAATTGAGGCACTTGGCTACAAACTCTGCTATATCCTTCTTCATCCTTCGCCACCAATAGTACTGCCTCAAATCCTGATACATCTTCATAGTACCCGCATGGATGGAATACCGCGAACTATGGGCCTCTACCAAAATTAACTCCCGAAGCCCATCAACATTGGGTACACAAATCCGGCCCTGCATCCTTAATACCGCGTCATCTCCAATGGTCACATC
This sequence comes from Nicotiana knightiana, assembly GCA_005239525.1. Taxonomy (NCBI): domain Eukaryota; kingdom Viridiplantae; phylum Streptophyta; class Magnoliopsida; order Solanales; family Solanaceae; genus Nicotiana; species Nicotiana knightiana. The sequence continues at coordinate 12,358 of ML438053.1, forward strand.
TCTGGCATCACCGTGCTGGACCGTGTCCCTGAGGACAAGTAAATGAGGATCATCATACTGTCGCTCCCTGATATGGTCAAATAAGGAAGACCGAGAAACCACACAAGCCAATACCCGGCAAGGCTCAGAAAGATCCAATCTCACGAACTGACTGGCTAAGGACTGAACTTCTAAGGCTAAAGGCCTCTCAGCTGCATGAAGATATTCCAAACTCCCCAAACTTTCCGCCCGACGACTCAAGGCGTCGGCCACCACATTGGCCTTCCCCGGGTGGTATAATATAGTGATGTCATAGTCCTTTAGCAACTCTAACCATCTGCGCTGGCTCAAATTTAAATCCTTCTACCTGAATATGTGCTGCAAACTCCGGTGGTCAGTATAAATCTCACAAGGAACACTGTAAAAATAATGACGCCAGATCTTCAAGGCATGAACAATGGCAGCTAACTCAAGTTCATGGACAGGGTAATTCTTCTCATGTATCTTCAACTATCTGGACGCGTAGGCAATCGGCCTACCGTCCTGCATCAACACCGCTCCAAGGCCAACTCGCGAGGCTTCACAATAAACTGTATAAGACCCCGAACCAGTAGGCAATATCAAGATTGGGGCTGTAGTCAAAGTTGTCTTAAGCTTCTGAAAGCTCGCCTCACACTCCTCTGTCCACTAAAAAGGATCACCCTTCTGGGTCAATCTAGTCATAGGGGCTGCTATCGAAGAAAATCCCTCCACAAAACGGCGGTAGTAACCTGCCAAGCCAAGGAAACTGCGAATCTCTTTAACCGAGGACGGCCTGGGCCAACTCTGCACGGACTCTACCTTCTTCGGATCCACTCGAATGCCCTCACTCGATACCACGTGGCCTAAGAAAGCCACAGAACTCAACCAAAACACACATTTTGAGAACTTAGCATATAATTCCTTCTCTCACAGCGTCTGAAGTACTAACCTCAGGTGCTACTCATGATCTTCCCGACTCCGGGAATAAAGAAGAATATCATCTATGAAATTAATGACGAACGAGTCGAGATATGGCCTGAACACACTGTGCATCAAATGCATAAATGATGCGGGAGCATTAGTCAGCCGGAATGACATAACTAGAAACTCATAATAGCCATACCGAGTCCTGAAAGCAGTCTTCGGGATATCCGGCTCCTGAATCTTAAACTGATGGTAACTTGAGCGCAAATTATTCTTAGAAAATACTGTGCGCCTTGAAGCTGGTCAAATAAATCATCAGGCAAAGGATAACGGTTCTTTACTGTAACCTTGTTCAGCTGGCGATAGTCAATACACATGCGCATAAAACCATCTTTATTTTTCACAAATAAGACAGGAGCACCCCAAGGTGAAACACTGGGTCGAATAAAACCCTTATCAAGCAATTCTTCTAACTGATCCTTCAACTCCTTCAACTCAGGAGGAGTCATACGGTAAGGAGGAATGGAAATGGGCTGAGTGCCCGGCAACAAATCAATGCCAAAATCAATGTCTCTATCGGGAGGCATGCCCGGAAGGTCAGCTGGAAACTCATCGGGATAATCCCGTACCACTGGAACTGTATCAATAGAAGGGGTATCAACACTGACATCTCTCACATAAGCTAAATATGCGGCACACCCCTTCTCAACCATACGCTGAGCTCTCAGAAAAGAGATAACTCTACTGGGGGTGTGATATAAAGTACCACTCCACTCAACATGCGGAATACCTGGCATAGCCAGCGTCGTGGTCTTAGCGTGACAATCAAGAACAGCATAATGGGGCGACAACCAGTCCATGCCCAAGATAATATCGAAATCCACCATATCGAGTAACAGTAAATCTGCACTGGTCTCAAAACTACGAATAGTAACCAAACACGACTGATAAATGCAGTCCTCAACAAGAGAGTCTCCCACAAGAGTAGAAACATAAACAGGAGAACCCAAAGAATCTCAGGCTATACCCAAATATGGAGCAAAATAAGAAGACACATAAGAATACGTGGAGCCTGGATCGAATAGAACTGATGCATCTCTGTGACAAACCAGTATAATACCTGTGATGACAGAATCGGAGACAACAACCTCGGTACGAGCAAGAATAGCATAATATCTGGCTTGGCCTCCCCCTCTAGGGCAACCTCTACCTCCCCGCCCTCCGCCCCTGGCTGGCTGGGCAGACGGGGTAGCAGCTGGAGCTAAGATCATGGCCTGAGAACTCTGCTGACCATGCTGTGGCTGAAAAGTCTGTGAAGATGCACCCCTACTGAGGCATTCCCTAATCATATGTCATGTATCGCCACACTCGAAACAAGCTATAGGAGGACGTGGTGGCTATGACTGACTAGGGCCAGGTCTGCTAGACTAACCTCTGAAAGCACCCCGCGCAGGAGGCGCGCTAGAAACTGGAGGTGCATAATAAGGCTCCTGCGACCTGGGTGGAGCTGGGGTACTGCTGGCTGCTGAAAGAGCTGAATGAAATGGGCAGACCATATAACCCCTTCCATGATGACCTGCTGCTGGGGTACGGGCACCAGAGTAGTGTCCCGACTCTCGAGACCTCTTGTCCTCTCTCTTCTCTCGCTCCCTAGTGAGCATACACTCGATCCTCCTAACAATGCTCACTACCTGCTGATAAGGAATGTCCATCTCCAACTCTCGAGCCATGCTAGATCTGATGGGTGGGATAAGACCCTCAATAAACTGGCGAACCCTCTCACGTACCGTAGTAACCAAAACCGGTGCATGCCTAGCAAATCTGGTGTAACAGATAACATACTCTGAAACTGTCATAACACCCTGGCGAAAATGCTCAAACTCTACGCGCCATGCGTCCCTGAGGCTCTGAGGAACAAACTCCCCTAGGAACATATCTGAGAACTGGGTCCAGGTCAGTGAACTAGCCTCGTCTGGACCGTCTAACTCAAAGGTGCACCACTAATCATAGGCGGCCCCACGAAGCTGGAAGGTAGTAAAGGAAACACCACTAGATCCGGCTATGCCCATATGCGAAGAATACGGTGACACTCCTCTCGAAATCCAAAGGCATCATCTGATGCTAGCCCACTGAATTCCGGAGGGTCATACTTCTTAAACCTCTCAATTCTCTGAAGCTCATCCTCTGATGTAGCTGACCCCTCCTCGGGTTGAGCTGACACATAGGCGGTACAAGAATAATGTTTCCGAAAGAGCTGGAGTAGTTGTGGCAGTAGGCGTGGCAGGTGTCAGGACCTCAACTGGGTCTGCTGGGGCTACCTCGATGGCAGCTCAGACAGTTTCTCTCGCTGCACCACGTGCGCATCATCGGCCCCTACCCCGGCCCCGGCCTCTGGCGGCAGCTGTAGGGAGCACGGGTGCCTGATCGTCCCGAGTACCACATGTCCTCACCATCTGTGAGATAATAGAAAATAGAGGTTTAGAATTGATGTCAAAAGATACTGCACGACAAGGAATTCAATGAAGTGAAGATTTCTCCTAAATAATTACATAGCCTCTCGTAGATAAGTACAAACGACTTCGTACCGATCAACGAGACTCTAGTAAATCGGCTTGTGTTCCGTGACTCCTATGAACCTAGAGCTCTGATACCAACTTGTCACGACCCTAGTTTGCCCTCCGTGAACATGTCGTGACGGCATCTAGTCCCTATGACTAGGTAAGCCTAGCAATGCGGAATAACAACATAAATGCGGAAATAAGTAAGTAAAAGAAAGCTAAACAATTAAAAGGAAGACTGTATATAAAAGTCACTTGGCATATACAACCCAAAATAATACAGAAGTCTACAACATCACCCCAAAACCCGGAAACTCACGGGAAAACACAGACTAACAGAATGTAATACACTGCTCTAGCTCCAGAATAACTATACAACTGAAAGGAGGGAATAAACTTTTCACAAAAGCTGGAATAAGATGGAGACTCCTGGTCTGCAGACGCGGCAGATATACCTCGAAGTCTCTGTTGTATCTCTCAACCTCGGGGATAGTGCGCCTGAGTGGACGTACATGGGTCTGCACATGAAAAACATGCGCAGGAAAGGGCATGAGTACACCATAGCAGTACTCAGTAATTGCCAAGCCTAACCTCGGTCGGGTAGTGACGAGGAAGGTCAGGGCCCTACTGAGATCAAACAATATAGTAGGAATTTACAATATGAAAACATGCGGAAATAAGGAGTACAACAGTGAAATAAGACAGGTCAAACAAGGCAATAACTAAGCACAAGAATAGAGTAAACACAGAATGTGTACAACATAATAACAATGGTAACAACGAGGATCTACCAGGTTACCGTCCTGTAGTCCTTTTCTGAAATGTCCAGTGGATCTCCCAGGATACCATCCCATAGTCCATTATAGGTTTTCAAAGGATCTTCCGGGATACCGTCGCGTAGTCCATCATGTATATTCAAAGGATATTCCGGGATACCGTCCTGTAGTCCATCATGTATACTCAAAGGATCTTCCGGGATACCGTCCCGTAGTCCATCATGTATATTCAAAGGATCTTTCGGGATACCGTCCCCTAGTCCATCATGTATATTCAAAGGATCTTCCGGGATACTGTCCCGTAGTCCATCATGTATAATCAAAGGATCTTTTAGGATACCGTCCTGTAGTCCATCATGTATATTCAAAGGATCTTTTGGGATACCGTCTTGTACTCCAACTATCAAGTGCAGGGGGATCTCTCGGGATACCGTCCCGTAGTCCCAAAGTAAATATGCAGGGGAATCTCCCAGGATACCGTCCTGTAGTCCCAAAGTAAATATCCAGCCACAACAAGAAGGCATTCAGATTTAAAGTGCAAAAACACAAGGCAACAAGTAACTCTAGCCCAACATACTTCACATAGTACATTTGAAAGCAATATAAGCAAACAGGTAATGTGGGGCAGCTAGGCATGCCCTTCTAAGCTAACATAGACTATGATTGCAAGTAGAGAAAAACAGGTAAGAAGGAGCACATTCTAAATATTTAAAGTAAAACCGAATTTTCAACAATTAGCACAAGTACACGCTCATCACCTCCCGTACAAGGCATTCAATTACCAAACATCACATTCTAAGGGGAAAGGTCCCCCACACAAAGTTAGACAAGCCACTTACTTCGAATCGGCTAAAAATCAACTTGAAAACACACGCTTGCCACGAGTATCCGACTCCAAATAGCCCGAATCTATTCAAATAAATTTCATATTGTAAATAACATCTCATGCAATTGATTCTACTATTAAATTCAAGGTTACGGCGCGAAATTAGGTGAAATGACCAAAACGCCCCTCAGGCCAGCACCTTAGAATCGGATAAATTTCCCATTTTCAGAACCCTCGTACTCTCACGAGTCCAACCATATAAAAGTCTCTCTAATCGGAGATCAATCACCCACTAAAACCCCAATTTTTTTTAATAAACCTAAGTTCTATCCAAAACACCCAATTTTAGCCATGGAAATCTTTGATTTTAAGTTGAAAACATGTTAAAAGATGTTAATGATTGAAAGAATTGAGTAAAAACCAACATAAAATTGATTTGGAAGAATTCTTGTTCTTGAAAAATCCCCCAAATGAGTTTGAGTTTGAGAAAAATGAAATGTGAAGTAAAACTCGGTTTTGTATAGAGCAAGCCACTGGTTGGCTTCACAAATGCGAACAGGTGTTCGCAATTGCGAAGAAGCCTGGCCTGGGAATTGCGAAAACACAGTTCGCATTTGCGAACACTGGGCAGAAGGGAAGGCTTTGCATTTGCGATGGCATTGTTCGCGTTTGCGAACATGCTTTCCCAGGCACTGCCTTCGCATTATGGCATTTTTCGCATTTGCGAAAATACCTACCTAGGCATGGCTTCGCATTTGCGATGGCCTTCTTCGCAATTGCGAAGGCCTGCGGAACAGGCACCAAAAGATTTCCAAGGCCAAAAAAAATATGAAGTCTGTGGCCTATCAAAAACTCACTTGAGCCCTCGGAGCTCCAAACCAAATATACGAACTACCTCAAACACATCCCATGAACTTATCCGTGTGATCAAATCGCCAAAATAACATTATATGCATCGAATTAAGTCTCAAAATCCATGAATTCTATCAATTTTTCACAAAACATCAAATTTTTCGTTTTAAGTCCGAAACACGCCAAACGAAATCCGATTTCCACCAAACTGTTCAGAAAGTGCCTAAAACATATTTAAGACCTGTACCGGGCGCTGGAACCAAAATACGGGCCTGATATCATCACTTTCTAATCAAATTTCATTTTCAATTTCCTTAAATATTTTCAGAAAACAATTTTACTCAAAAATTCATTTCTCGGGATTGAGACCTCGGAATTCGATTCCGGGCATACGTCCAAGTCCCATATTTTCCCACGGAACCCCCGGGACCGTCAAATCACGAGTCCGGATCCGTTTACCCAAAATGTTGACCAAAGTCAAATTTATTCATTTTTAATATCAAGTCTTAGTATTTTTCACAGAATCTCATATATAAGCTGTCCGGCTACGCGTCCGGACTGCGCACACTAGTCGAGGCAAATACAAATGAGGTTTTCAAGGCCTCGGAAGCACGGAATGGGTGACAACTTAGGTGATGACCCTTTGGGTCATCACAATATATGTGCGTTCGCAAAGGGTAGCCTGGTAGTGATATGTGATCACACATTGTGTGCTCCGTTCGCACAGTGTTCCAAACAGGGCCTCAACCTTTACTTTGTGTGATCGCACAGGACAAAATACCTGGACACCAGAAATGAAAAACTAGTGAAAAACACCCCGTGGCCTATCCAAAACTCATCCGAGCCCTCGGGGCTCTAAACAAAACATGCACGCAAGTGTAAAAACATCATACGGACTTGCTCGTGTGATCAAATCATCAAAATAACTTGTAAAATTATGAATTAAACCTAAAAACTCATCATTTTCAACAAGAACTCTTAAAGTTCATAACTCTTCAACCGGATGTCCGATTCACGTCAAACGAACTCCGGTTTTCACAAAATGTCACAGTTAACCTTTTAATATTATAACAAACTTGTACGGAGTTCCAGAACCAAAATACGGACTCGATACCAATGATTTCAAACATTATTTATTTTCTTTAAATCATAAATATTTCAGTAGAACAATTTCTTTCAAAAATTAATTTCTAAGGCTTGGGACCTCGGAATTCATTTCTGGGCATATGCGCGAGTCCCATATTTTACTGCGGACCTTTCGGGATCGTCGGAACACGGATCCGGGTCCGTTTACCCAAAATATTGACCAAAGTCAACTTTTATCAAATTTAAATTCTAGAAATCACTATTTCTCATATTTTCACATAAAAGCTTTCCGGTTTCACGCCCGGACTGCGCACGCAATAAAATTAGTCTTTTTACGGCTATTAAGCATGGAACGGAGTCCAAATTTATAAAATGACCCCTTGGGTCATCACAATCTCCACCTCTAAAACAAACGTTCATCCGCGAACAGACATAGAAAATTACCTGAATTGGCAAACAAGCATGGATATCTACTCTGCATGTCCGACTCAGACTCCCAAGTAGCTACCTCAACGGGCTGGCCTCTCTACCGCACTCGAACTGAAGGATAACTCTTAGATCGCAATAGACGAACTAGCCGGTCTAAAATGGCTACCGGCTCCTCCTCATAAGTCAAGTCCTTGTCCAATTGGACAGAGCAGAAATCTAACTCGTGGGACGGGTCACCATGATATTTCCGGATCATAGACACGTGGAATACCGGATGAACTGAGGATAACCATGGAAGCAATGCAAGTCTATAAGCTACCTTCCCCACTCTATCAAGAATCTCAAACAACCCGATATACCTAGGGCTCAAATCTCATAACACCCTTCATGGGCGACACATGAAGCAATACTCTCTCTCCAACCATGAATGCCACATCACGAACCTTACGATCGGCATAACTCTTCTGCCTAGACTGAGCTGCACGGAGTCTCTCATAAATAATCTTGACCTTATCTAAGGCCTCCTGAACTAAGTCTGTACCCAACAACCGAGCCTCTCCCGGCTCAAAACATTCAACTGGCGATCTGCATCGTCTACCATATAACGCCTCATAAAGAGCCATTTGGATGCTCGACTGATAAATATTATTATAAGAAAAATCCTCTAACGGCAAGAACTGATCCCATGAACCTACAAAATCATTAACACAAGCGCAGAGCATGTCCTCCAATATCTGAATGGTACGCTCGAACTGTCCGTCAGTCTGAGGGTGAAATATTGTACTCAACTCCACTAGGGTAACCAACTCACTCTGAAGCCAACGATCTCTTGCCAACTGGGATATACGCAAGACTGCCCAAACTCATCGCCTTTCTACTCAAAGCATCGACCACCACATTGGCCTTCCCTGGGTGATACAATATAGTGACATCATAATGTTTTAGCAACTCCAAACACCCCCGCTGCCTCAAATTTAGATCTTTCTTATTGAATAAGTATTGGAGGCTGCGATGTTCAGTAAAAATCTCACACGGCACGCCGTAAAGATAATGCCTCCAAATTTTCAAAGTATGAACAATGGTCGCCAACTCTTAGTGATGAACAGGGTAATTCTTCTCATGGACTTGCAACTGACGAGATGCATACGCAATCACCCTATCGTCCTACATCAACACTGCTCCTTGGCCAACTCTAGAAGCATCACAATACACCGTGAAAGAACCCGAATGTGATGGTAACACAAAAACCGGTGCTGAAGTCAAGGCCGTCTTGAGCTTCTGAAAGCTCTCCTTGCACTCATCTGACCATTTAAATGAGGCACCTTTCTAAGTCAATTTAGTCATTCGGGCTGCTATGGATTAAAATCCCTCCACAAAATGATGGTAGTAACCGGCCAAACCCAAAAAACTCCTAATCTCCGTGGTTGTGGCGGGTCTAGGATAGTTCTTGACTGCCTATATCTTCTTAGGATCAACCTTAATACCCTTAGCTGATACGATATGACCCAAAAAGGCTACTGAATCTAACCAGAACTCACATTTAGAAAACATGACATACAACTGATTATCTCTCAATGTATGGAGTGCTATACGGAGATGCCGCTCATGCTCTTCCCGACTGTGGGAGTATATAAGAAAGTCATCAATGAACACAATCACAAAAGAGTACAGATGGGGCTTGAAAACCTGATTCATTAAGTCCATAAAGGCTTCTAGAGCATTAGTCACCCAAAAGACATAACCAAAAATTCATAGTGCCCATACCTCGTACGAAAGGCTGTCTTAGAGATTTCGGACGCCCTAATCTTTAGCTGATGGTAGCCTGACCTCAAATAAATTTTCGAAAAACACTGTAGCACCCTGAAGCTAATCAAATAGGTCATCCATCCTTGGCAACAGATATTTATTCTTGATAGTAACTTTATTCAGCTGCATGTAGTCTATGCACATTCTCATTGACCCATTCTTTTTCTTTACAAGAAAAATCAGTGCACCCCAAGGCGAGACACTGGGTCTTATGAAACCCTTATCTAGCAAGTCTTGCAACTGTTCTTTTAGTTCTTTCAATTCTGGTGGGGCCATCCGATATGGAGGAATGGAAAAGGGCTGAGTGCCCGGAGCCACATCAATACAGAAATCAATATCCCTGTCGGGTGGCATACCCGGCAGGTCTGCAGGGAACACCTCAGGAAACTCACGCACGATAGGAACTAACTCTATAGATGAAACGTCGGCATCGAAATCACGAATATGGGCAAAATAAGCCAAACACCTTTTCCCACCATGCGGTGAGCCTTGGCATATGAAATTACCCGCTTGCGAGAATGACCAGGGGGTCCTTTTCAATTCTAATCGAGGCAACCCCAACAATGCTAAGGTAACTGTCTTGGCGTGACAGTCTAAGATGGCATAATAGGGCGAAAACCAATCCATGCCCAATATAACGTCAAAATCAACCATGTCTAGAAGTAAAAGATCCATACTAGTATCAAGACTTTCTATGACTACCACGCACGAACAGTATACTCGATCAACCATGATAGCATCCCCCACCGATGTAGACACAGAAACAGGAACGCTCAAGGAATTACAGGGCACATTCAAACACGAGGCAAAATAGGATGAAACATATGAGTAAGTAGACCCCGGATAAAACAAAACTAAAGCAGCTCTTTCACAAACTGAGATAATACCTGTAATAACAGCATCGGAGGACTCTGCCTCAGGCCTGGCCGGAAATGCATATAGTCGGGGATGGGCCCCACCACCCTGAATTGCGTCACCAGGAGGACCCCTGACATGTGGTACTCCACCTCTAACGGGTTGGCCACCAACTCTAGCAGGCTGGCCTCTACCTCTAGCACGGTGACCTCCACCTCTAACATTCTGACCTCTACCTCTAACTACCTGAACCCTACCCCTGGCTGGCTGGGCAGGTGGTGCTGCAGCTTGTGCCGAAACTATGGAACGAGAATTCTGGTACCGAGGCTGATTACCCAAGAATCTCGGACAAGACCTCCGAATGTGCCCATACTCGCCACACTCATAACAACCATCCTGATACTGAGGCTGACCCTGACGAACCGGCTCACGATAATAACTCTAAAAAGGAGGTACTCTGATCAGGGCTAACTGATTGGGATAAGGCGAGTAAAAACCACGACCTCCTGAAGCACCATGAGATGTCTATAGTGCTGAATTAAATGGCCTGGAAGAATGGTCTCTACTCTGAGTATCTCCACCCCCGGACGAGGCACCGCTGAATCTACCGGAATGGCGAGGTCTTTTGTCTGACCCCTGACCTCCCATCCCAGGAAATGACTCGAACCTCCTAGCTATATTAGCAGCATCCTGAAGAGAAATCTCGGTCCTTGTCTCCTTGGCCATCTGCCACCTGATGGGCTGAGCAAGGCCATCAATAAACCGTTTGACCCTTTCCCTCTCTGTGGGCAATAAAAGAATGGCATGTCTAGCCAAATCCACGAAATGAGCCTCATATTGTGTCACGGTCATGCTGCCCTACTGAAGTCGCTCAAACTGACGACGCTTATCTTCTCGAGTAGTAACAAGCAAGAACTTCTCCACAAAGAGATGAGAGAACGGATCACAAGTCAAAGCAGGTGATCCAGCTGGCTTAGTGAACAAATAGTCCCTCCACCATTGCTTGGCAGAACCAGTCATCTGAAAAGCCGCAAAATCGACCCCATTGGTCTCCATAATACCCATATTACGCAAAACCTCATGACATCTATCCAGATATTCCTGAGGGTCCTCTGAAGTAGCACCACTGAAATGGACAGGAAATAGTTTAATGAACCTGTCGAGTCTCCACAAAGCATCTGATGAAATGGCTGCCCCATTAGCGGGCGGCACTGCGTCAACTGGCTGAATTATCCCAATGGGATTGGCTATTGGGGTTTGAACCTGAGGAGTAGTCTGGACTGGAGTGTGGGTGGCAGGAGTGTGGACCCTGCCTCTAGCCTGAGATATGGCTACTGCAATAGGGAATGTGCTGTCTGGGCCACACTCTCCATCAAGCCCACTAAACGGACCAAAGCATCCTGAAGGACGGGGGTGGCAATAAACCCCTCGGGAACCTGAGCTGGCCCCGCTGGAACAGTCTGAGCAAGAACCCCCTCATCAATCTCAATTTGAGGTTCTGCAGCCGGGGCTGCTGCCTGAGCAACGGGTTGAGTCCTTCCCCTGCCTTGGCCTTTGGCACGGCCTCGGCCTCTGCCCCTAGTAGGAGCTGCTGCTGCGGGAGGACCGGAATGCTGGTCAGTGGAAGATGAAGCACGTGTTCTCGCCATCTGCGAGAGAATAGAAGAATCTAATCAGTATTTGGTATGTAAGAATCGCACGATAGAGTATAAAAAAAAATAGAGTTGTTTCCTAACTCAATAGCCTCCCAAAGGTAAGTACAGACGTCTCCGTACCGATCCTTCAGACTCTACTAGGCTTGTTCGTGAATTGTGAGACCTAAGCAACCTAGTGCTCGGATACCAACTCGTCACGACCCGAATTCCCAACCTTAGGGATCGTGATGGCGCTTACCACCACACTTTCTAGGCAAGCCAATGTTAGAATTCGATTAACTACTTTGCATTATTTATCCATTTAGACATAATAAAATAATCTAAAGTAAACAGAGTATATTGAATTTTAATGAATGATTCTCAATATAATAAAGAGAAATAGACAATTAACTAATTAAAACGAGCCACGAAACTAATAATATAAATAAATCTAGAACTACCACAGAGCCTGGTGTTACAATCCACGAACTACTAAAGAATACTACAAATAATGGCTGAAAGAAATAGTATAACTATTCTGAATGATATAAAACAGCGTATGTAAAAATGGGAGAAGACTCTCGGAATCTACGAATGCCGGCAGATTTACCTCGTGTCTCCAAATGATTCGGGTGGTCGTCCTGAAACCCTCTACTGCTGACTAGTACCTGGATCTGTGTAAAAGATCACAGAGTGTAGTATCAGTACAACCGACCCCATGTACTGAGTAAGTGCCGATCCAAACCTCGGTGAAGTAGTGACGAGGCTAAGTCGGGCTTCAACAATATAATCGATAACAACAATAAATAATAAAGCCAGAAAGAAGTCTAAAGAAATAAATAAATAACTGCTGCAACAAAATAAAATAACTCAGCTACTACCAATTCTCAAATAAATCTTCAAAGTTCCAAACATTAGCTTTGAATAAAAATAGTGCAGAAATATTTAAAGAGTAGTAAAATAGACCTTTTAACTTTTCAAGACTCTTATTTTCTGTTTCTTTAAAAATCATTAAAATATAAATATCCTCCCTTATCGTTCCTTGTTGCGGCGTGCAACCCGCTCCCACTTGTTCTACATTATTGCTCCTCCCTAAATATATCACCCTTATTGCTCTTGTTGCGGCGTGCCGCCGCAACACGATCCCACCTGTCCACCCTTATCACTCTTTCTTGCGGCGTGCAACCCGCTCCCACCAGACATATCATATCAATTTATTCAAAATTTCTTAATTCAGGCTAATCCTTTCACAATACATTTGTCTCAACAATTATAAATAATAAACTACATTTTTCTCATAACTTCATCAATAACCTCTCAACCATGAAACCAGCAGGAACATCAAATATATATACCTTTAATTCATAAAAACAATACCAAACCTCTCAACCATGTTTATATCACCAGGAAACCAGCTCAAACAACCAACACTCTTTCCAAATAGTCACAACAATAACTAACAAATATTCAACAAGGCCAAATAGTCATAGAAACAATAATGAACATATAACAGTTAAGACAATGATCAAATAAGTGGGGAACGGGAAAGGGATCATGTTTAACAAACAATTTGGGTGGTGCATAGATACTCGTCACCACACCTATACACCACGCCCATGAATTTCACATAGCAAACAAGTGGGGAGTCCTATTCCCTCAAGCCAAAGTTAGACCAAATACTTACCTCAATTCTGCAGGCCACTCACTGTTCAATTTTTGTTTTTCCTTTTGAATTCACCTCTAACTTGCTAAAATCTAATCAAAATTAACTTAATATTATTAACTAATGTTAAGGGAACTAGCTTTATTGAAAAATATATTTTTCCTAAGTTTTTCTCAAAAAAAAGTGAAAACCCGACCCCGGGACCGCTTGATCTAAACTCGAGGTTCAGACCAAATTACGTTTACCCATTCGCCCACGAACCCAAATATGCTATTAGTTTTGAAATCCGATCTTAATTTGATATAAAAATTCAATTTTTACAAAACTCCCTAATTCTACCCAAATCCTAGATTTTTTACAATGAAAATTATTTGTTTTTTTCTTTAAAAGTGATGAAAAATAGTAAGGAATTGAAAGAACAAGGTTTGAAATTGATTACCTATGAATTAGGGATGAATATTGTTGAAGAAAACTCGTTTTTAGGGCCGGAACCTTGAAAAATTGGAGAAGAAAGGGTTCTGCCTGGTTTTAATTCGTTTTTATATAAGCTGGGGCCCTATGCGATCACGGGTAAATATGTGTTATTGCACAGGGCAAAGGGGCTAGGGCAGTGCGATAGCGGGTATATATGTGCGTTCACACATGGTAGCCTGATTAGTGATATGCGATCGCACACTGTGTGCTGCGTTCGCACGGTGTACCAAACAGGGCCTCAAACTTTACTCTGTGCGATCGCGGACTTTCCTATGCGATCGCACATGACAAAATACCTGGACACCAGAAATGAAAAACTAGCAGTTATTTTTAAGTGAAAAACACCCCGTGGCGTATCCGAAACTCACTCGAGACCTCGGGGCTCTAAAAAAAATATGCACGCAAGTCTAAAAATATCATACGAACTTGCTTTTGCGATCAAATCATGAAAATAACATGTAAAACTATGAATTAAAACTCAAAACTCAACATTTCCAACAAGAACTCTTAAAGTTCATAACTCTTCAACCGGATGTCCGATTCACGTCAAACGAACTCCGTTTTTCACCAAATTTCACAGTTAACCTTTTAATATTATACAAATCTGTACGGGACTCTGGAACCAAAATACGGACTCGATACCAATGATTTCAAACATTATTTCTTTTCTTTAAATCATAAATATTTCAACAGAACAATATCTTTCAAAAATTGATTTCTAAGGCTTGGGACCTCGGATTCATTTCCGGGCATACGCCTGAGTCCCATATTTTACTGCGGACCTCTCGAGATCGTCGGAACACGGATCTGGGTCCATTTAGTCAAAATATTGACCAAAGTCAACTTTTATCAAATTTACATTCTATAAATCACTATTTCTCATATTTTCACATAAAAGCTTTCCGGTTTCATGCCTGGACTGTGCACGCAAATTGAGGTATTTAAAATTACTATTTTTATGGCTATTAAGCATGGAACAAAGTCTAAATTTATAAAATGACCCCTTGGGTCATCACAATTTGAATTATAAAAACAATGTGTAAGATTCTAAAATTTTTAATATTCATCCTATATAACTAACTCAATAAAAGCAAAACTCTATTCATAAAACTCCTCAATTATTATTCAATATGGTCACCTTAAAAAAAAATTTCCAACCATGTAACTATAATTTTATCAATTCAACTTTACAAGTTATCGTACTTTCTTTTTAGTTTTAGTAGAAACACATAGTCCTTGAAGATTTAAGAATTTTGTGAAACTATTTTTCAAAAGTTATTCCCAAGTTCATTCGAGAAGACACATAGTTAATTAGCTAGATTAATAAGAAAAGATTTAATATGTAAAATTTTAAATTAATTTCAAAGTCCTAATATTAAGAAAGTATCTTAAATTATAATTTTGTCTATTGTGAAAGTTGTTTTTAAATAGTATAAAAGGTGAACGATATTTCGCTAAGGCCCCTTGTGCCTTTAACTTAATATAATATAGATGACTTATTAATCATTGAATAATATCATAAGTTATTATGTAACAACCCAACCAATCGTTTTGATTTCTAGAACCCATGTGATGACCCAAGGGGTCATTTTATGAATTAAGACTCTGTTCTAGGCTTATTATCCATAAGAAGACTAATTTTAACTACCACGATTTGCATGCGCAGTTCGGGCATGAAACCGGAAAGCTTTATTGTGAAAATATAAGAAATAACCATTTTTGGAGTAAAAAATTTATGTTTTAGTTAACTTTGGTCAATATTTTGAGTAAACGGACCCGGAACTGTGTTCCGTGGATCCCGAAAGGTCCGCAATAAAATATGGGACTTGGGCGTATGCCCGGAATGAATTTCGAGGTCCCTAGCTTTAGAAATTAATTTTTGAAGAAAATTGTTCTTCTAATTTTAATGAAATAAAGAAAATGAATTCATATTTGAAACCGGTGGTATCGGACCAATATTTTGGTTACGGAGCCCGGTATTCAAGTTCAGATAAATATGGTAGGCTCTAGGATTCTATTCGTTTCTAGGTTCCTAGTCTTTGGCTTCTCCTCTATTTCTAACTCCTCCAACATAGTTAGATCACATCACCTCTCTCTGCCCGTTGATCATAGCTACCTCAGTAATTACTCCCCAACCTTATAGCTCGAAATCAATTACTGGTCATTTTAAGTGAAATTTATAGTTTTGCACCCGTGTTTTCGGGCGAAGAAGAAGAAGTACGAGATAGAGAGAGGAGACTGGTCTTTGATAATAGAAAAATAGGAGACTTATGAATTCATTGGGTGGTCTATGGAGGATAACATTGATCCTTGAAATTGTTCGAGAAAGTATATAATTGTAGGTTTTCTAGTGAAATTAGGAAAAGACCTAGTTAGATATAAACCAATTTTAAAACGGGCAGAACCTATTTTCTTCATATTGTCGAACTACAAAGACCTAGATGCGATTTTCTTCACACAAGTTCATCCCCAAAGTGTCGGGTTTTAAATTTTTTTGAAAAAACTTAGGAAAATCATAAAATTTCAGTAAAATTTGTTCCTTTAGCATTTATTAATGATATTAAACTCATTATGATTAGATTCGAGTGTGTTAGAGGTGCATTCAAAAGGAAAAGCCGTAAATGAGCAGTGAGTGGCCCGCAAAATTGAGGTAAGTGTTTGGTCTAACCTTAGCTTGATGGAAAATGTGTCGTTGTCTTATTTGCTACGTGTTAGTGTTGAGTACGACGTATAGGTTTGGTGACGAGTATCTATACATTGGTTTCGAACATGCAAGTGAGTCTTATATTGTGACTGTTGTGGCTCTTATTATGTACTGTTCATGTGTACATTAATGTTTATCCATGTTGAACAAGACTTATGACAGCTTCTTGGTAATTGATCATTTTTGAGTGTTGACTCAAGTTGGGGCTTATTTTGTGAAGTTAACAGTTGAAACAAGATTGGTTATAGTTGATTCCCGTAACGGGATGTTACTATTTCTATTGTTGATTCCCTTAACGGGATGTTATTATTTCTATCATTGATTCTCTTGCCGGGATGTTATTGTTTCTATTATTCATATGGTGAGGAAGAGAGATAAAGCACGAAGGGTGATGTCGTGCACATTTACATTTATATTTATGTATACGGTGAGGAAGAGAGATAAAGCACGAAGGGTGATGTTGTGCACATTTACATTTATATTGATGCATATGGTGAGGAAGAGAGATAAAGCATGAAGGGTCATGTCATGCACATTTCTATCATTGATCTCATGGTGAGGATTGAGAGTAAAAGCTTGAAGGGTAATGTCGTGTATTTTCTATTTGTTGTGATTAATTGTCGTTATCGGATTAAGTACATTGATTGTTTAATTTCCATTACTACTGTGATTTCTTATTCTGATACCCCATAGCATGTTGCCCCTTCCCGTTAATTTCTGTTTAGCTTCTATTATTGTTACTATGTTTGTATATTAATTAACTGCACATGTTTATGTTGGTTGTCGTGTCCTAGCTTCGTCACTAATTCACCGAGGTTAGGCTCGACACTTACCATTACATGGGGTCGGTTGTACTGATACTGCACTCTACACTTCTTGTGCAGATCTAGGTTCCGATCAGAGTTGATTCTTTGAGCAGTAGTTGAGCATTCACGCGGAAACACGAGGTAGATCTGTTGGCGTCCGCATATTCCTGGAGTCTTCTAATTATTAGTTATTTACTATTTTATTTCATTCAAAACAGATATATATATATATATATATATATATATATATATATATATATTTCTTTCATCCCAATTATTTGTAGTATTCTTTTGTAGTTCATGAATTGTGACTCTAGACCTTGGGTAGTTATACATTTAAAATTATTTTGTGGTTCATTTTTTTTATATCAAATATTATTCCTGATATCAGTTATTGGAAAGTATGAGATTTAGTGTTTATTTTAAATTGTTTATGCATGATTAAATAATTTTTTAAAAGAAAATGGTTAAATTAAGTTTTAACATTGGCTTTCCTAGCAAGTGTGGTGTTAGGCGCCATCACGATCCCGAGAGGCTATCGAGTTAGGAAACAATTCCGTAGGTCTCATAATTCACGAACATGCTTAATAGAGTGTGAAGGATCAGTACAGACACGTCCGTACTTATCTCTCAGAGGCTATCGAGTTAGGAAACAACTCAATTTTCATTTCTATTACATTTGAAAAAGCAGGTAAATCTAATCTACTTGGTGCCAGAAGGAACTTCCCCAAGCTTGATCTTCTTGGCTCTGTCGATCAAGTTCCCCAGGTCGTGCATGCCCAACAGTAGGTACACTCTTTCTAAATGCCCTCTTTTGCTTCCCTCAGCATTCTGGCAGTCGGCGACTCTTTTCCTCGTCTTCGCCTCTAGCTCCATCAGAACCTGCTCCAAATATTCCAACCTTTCATTAGATTTGATAGACTTTTCCTTCCACTCATTGATCTGTTCCATATCAGTAATGTGTTGCTCCAGATGCTCGGCCTCGGACTTATGAACCGTTTTGTGCAGTTTATTGTATTTCACTTGGGCCTCAGCAACTTCGACTATGACACTGTTTCCCCTCCCGATTCAACTACTTATACATCAATGATTAGCATATTTGAACTTAGCTCTCCAAATTAATGCACAGATCGTGGTTGAGTCTGTTGGGATTATCGCAAATAAGAATTTCCAAATTTAGGGGGTGATATAAAATGGAAGAGTACAACCACTCTTCAAGCGTTGCTAGAGGATTTGTATAGGCACGAGTGGAATATGATGTTGAGCATGATTATGCAGCAATAAGGAATAAACATGTTGTCACGTATTTGCACATTATGAAAGCGATAAATACAAAAGTTATGATTGAAAAGAAGTTACAAAGGAAAACAAAAAGACACATGTCAGTTTCATTTAAAAGAATAAATACTTGGGGAAAGTAAACAATTAATTGCACATAAAGGGGAAAGGGAAAGGGTGCAGGTATTTAACAAAACCAGGCATACTTTGACGAATCCACAAAAATTCTTTGTAATGGTAAAAGCCTAGAATCCCCAGTAGAGTCGTCATGCTGCCGCGCCCCCCTCTCTCCTCTCCTTTCGGATCGGATAGGGTTTTTGACATTATTGGGATAACTCATTTCCTTTTGGGATAAGGGATGTAAGGGTTTGAAGAGCCGCCACCTAACGAATTAAGGTGTGTTAGGCCACTTATTAAGGGTCACAATAACACTAATTGAATAATCAGAGATTGGGTAAGGGCTTGAAATTACTCCAAGGGAAAGGTGTTAGGCACACCTCAAAGTCCAAAACTATGGTTGCCGGCCAAACAAACTTTGTGAATTTAAGAAAGTAGCAAATAAGCAGTCAAAGTATACACATGGAAACAAGTAATGGTTTTGAAAAGATTCGCAGTCTAAGCACACATATGTAGGGGATAGGGGAGTCCTAAGTTGTTTATCCTACAGGGTCACATCAATGCAATTCCCGGTAATCACTCCTCAGTGAGGGGCTACACGTGGCATTAGCGACCGGTCATCATATCCATATCTACCCTTTAGCCCACCCCTTAGCGGTTATTAATCGAATTTATTTAGCAATCTCTATGCGTGATGTTACCCGTCCCTTATTAATGGCCCTGGAGGAATTTAGGACCTCTAAGTATAGGTAGTTCTAGACAGACCCCTAAGGTTTTAAAATGATAAAATTCTAAGCGACAGGAAAGAACAAATAGGACTGATTAGATAAATGAAGGAAAGCAGTTATGAGGCCCAGATTTACCTCCACAAGTAATGCACATAATCAACACGTCTCTACCACAAACAAGAGGCAGTTTTATTAGACAGGATCCTAGGACAGGATATCTAAGTGAATGTTAAGGCACAGAGATATGCAACTTTATTTTTATAAACTCAGAAGCAGGGGCCTAGTTTGTTTGCCTACTGATTTTTAAGCCTGTTAACCTTTAGACAATTTAGAAGTTGTTTTTTCCTAAAAGCATGTTGTTCTAGGTGTTACGAAAATGCAGGGATAGTTGCCAGTTTTATCTAAAACAGGATAATCATATGTGAGATTGTTTTTACCGTTTTCGTGAGCCAGGAGTTAAACTATGCGTGGTTAAGCAAATGCAATTGAAATCCTAGAGCAGGATATCTAATATGCACATATAAATATAGGATGGTTAAGACATAATTTCAGGATGTGCAGAATTCCTAAAGGCATGATTTCTAAAATGCACAAAGAGCTACAGGATGATGGAGACATTATTTCGAGTGCACAGGAGGAACAATTTTATATTGATTTTATTATCCTAAGAGCAGGATTTCTACGTGGTAGGCATAAGTATAAATTAAAGACATGTTGTGCGTTAAAGCAGCAAACATGAAAGCCTTAAAGACATGATATCTAATGCATGTTTGGCATGATCTGAATGAATATCCTAAGACATGCTTTCTACCCAGTGATAGAATTACATAGCTACCCTCTCCATTTTACTAATCATCCCCAATATATGTTTGCAAATAATTATTACAGACCAGCTTAATTAATTACATAAATAGATAAAGGAAAAGAAGAAGTTGAACTATAGGGAGCCTGAAGTAGTCCCAAATGTACCAAATTGTCCATAGCCTCAAATGCCAAAGTCATAGCCTTTCTCATGTTCGGGTTTGTCAAGTCCCTAAGGACCTCAAGGATCCCTGGCAGTGCTCACACCCATACTTCATAACCAAAACTGAGTAAATGCAGTGCGGAAGAGCCAAGCACAATGCATCAGAGTTCAGAGAGATCTCACTTGGATCCCAAAGCAGTCACACACTAGAGGGGCAGAACTTAAGGACCTAAGAGTAGAGTGAGAGTGCTTGACATAGTTTGAAAAGGTTTTAATAGGAAAGCAGTATTTGAAAAAAGACTCAGTTGAAGTAGTTTTATAAAATACGAGAATGGTTCAGTAAAACAGTTTTGATAAGAGTTGTGTAATCAAACAAACATCAGATCAAACACGGAGCCAAACATGCTCAACAATACTCAAATAACAACCCTTCACACAGGGATAGTTGGGGACTGGGGACACATAATACACATATAGTAAATAGAAGTCTTTTGCAATTAAGGGGTGACTAATAGTGAAAATAGTAAGACATGGATTCAGGAGTGCTAATTGGAACATAGTTATAGAATCAGAAGTGCTTTAGGGGGTTCATAGGATTGGGAGATGACATAGTAGGATTTCATAGCGACAGTGAGGACATAGAAGTACTAGACATGATTAAGCATAACATCAAGACAACTTAGGGTAACAAATCAGTTTTGCCAAAATAGGTGCATGCCAGAACTGGACAACAAATAGACAAGCATTCAAAAACAAAGTAGAGTCACACTGAGACAGACTACAAAGGGGAGTAAACATGTCGATCCTAAAAGGGGTAGGACATAACTAACATGCTGGGTGAAGCAATAACGTAAGCAGGTCAATTACATGTAGAACAACAAAACAATAGACATAAACAGATCAGGAATATGGTAAACTGAAGCAGTAGGAAACACATTGGTTTGGGAGCTTGAATTTAAAATCACAACATACCAGTAAAAAGAGTAAACACAAAGTGATGAATATGAGAGTGCGATAATTAGCCTTGGCTTGCAGCCGGCTTATTTAGTAACAATAGAAAGTAAGAAAGAAAGCAGAAGAGCTTTTGAATGTATGAGAGATGTTAACTAATGTTTCGTTCGTGTGTGTATGAGTGTCTAATGAGAGTAGAAGAGAGCACTATATATAGTAGTTAGAAATCTAGGTAAATAAGGTAAGAAATTAATTATAGAACTCGGAATCAATTAGAGTAAAATCTGTCCAAGTCTTTCCTTAATTAAGGGAATCAGTTCAAACGGTAAAGAACATGTAACAAGTAAGGAATGAAATCATATATTGTTGGAGTATAACAACTAAGGCAATAATTCAAACACAGTAGATACAAAGTAAGCAATTAGGGCTAGGTTCATAAAGTTCTAATTAAGGAAACAATATTAAGAATTAGTAAATAATGTAGTCAATCACATAATAAGGCAAGAAAAAATAATTTAGAAACCAGAAATTAGTAAAGTACATCATCACATGAAACTAGGAAAGGGTATCAATCACACGAAACTAGGGGTTCAAATAGAAACTAGTACTAATTAGGGGAAATTACCACCAATTTCTATAAATAGACAAAATAAACATAACATAGGCGGGTAGAAAAAAATCAGAAACCCTAATAAGCACAATGTGTAGAAATCACAGAGACTCAGAACATATTCATGAGAAACAGGCATACGCACAAATCGCATGAACAAATTGGAAAAGACAAACTCAGGATTATAACATAGTATTAAAACTGGGTTTTAACATAACAAGTTATGACTAAAAAGCAATTTTGACAAAAATTCGTCTAAACATCAAAGAACAACATTAAAAAGACCAGAAATATATTTTGAAGAAAAGTTCCCAAAACCCTAATGGGAAAATAAACCGACGCTTTGAGAAATCGAAAGGTTTTTTCATAAAACAAACGAAAATAGCTCAGAAAAACCTCAGATCTTTTATAGATCTAAGAGGTACATGAGAAGAGATTAGGGTTTTTTTAGAAAATAACCCATAAATAGAGAGACCGGCTTAGAAACCCATAGGTTTAGCTGGAAAAAAGAAAGATCTTACTTGATCGAGCCATGGTGGCCTGAGAATGGTGAGCACAGGCCCAGAGGGTAAGTGAACAACCACTGGTCCCTTGAGGACCTAAGAGATGGCATGAATCCCGGCCATGGTAGAGCCATTACGACTAGGAATGATGGTGGAGCCACCATTATTACTGGCGAATGGAAGTTATGGTTAGGCAGAGGGAGCTTGGGAGAGAATGAGAGGAGTGACAACGGGCGAGGATGAGAGAATGAGGGGTTGGGGGGTAGGTCATTTAGGTTAATTAAGGTAAGGTTAAATTCGGGCCGTTGATAAAAATTGATCAACAACCAAGATCTAACCAGATATGGGTCGGGTAGATTTAGGAATTAGGCTTGGGGTTTGGGCTGATTTAATCAGACGTTTTTGGGCTGGCTTAATAGGGGTTGGTTAATTAATTTAGGCTAAAATTGAAATAGGAATGGGCTATTTGTTAAATACCAAGATAGTTTTATAAAATAATTACTAATTATAAAAATGAATCCTATGCATGAAAATAACTTTAAAATGATTACTTGGTATTTACAAATATAAGGACTAATTTCTGGTAAAAATAGCATAAAATTATATGCATGGGCTATAATTGCAAAGTTATTGCAATTATAGCCAAAAGGTGCCAAATTGGCTATTTATAAAATAATTTGGCCTTAATAGGACAATAAACAATAAATTAAATCAAGAAATGCTTTTGAAATCATTTGTGATGAAAATTAGTAATTATTTATTGGAAATAAAATGCTGGATAAATTAATAAATAAGTGGAAAAATTATAGAAAAATACTAATTAATTGATGCATGATTTTGAAGGTATATATGCAATTAAAAAAATATATTTTGGAAAAAATTGGGTATCAACAACATCCATGCACTATTCACACTTTAAACACTTTGAACACTGAAGCCCTAAGCAAACACAACACCTATCCCATTAGTTCTCAATCGTCCCTTAATTCATCAAGTTAGATTCTCACCTGCATCATTCACTACTGGTATGTTCCATCCATGTTAGATTTTTGTTCATATTTCTTAATTTTTGTTTATTTTTCTTTGATTAGTTTAGTTACTTTAGACCTAAAAATGTCAATTGTGCTTGATATGTGTTTCAAAATCATGTGGGTTGCTTTGCATATGTTCATTATGGACTGGGTAGACCACTAATTTTGTCAATCTGTGCAAATCAAGATTAATTTGTTAAAAATTGCATGAACCCTAAGGCAGTGCCGCGTAATTTTGAATTGTGAAGCCGTACACATTTTTGTGCGGTCCGCATGTCTCAAAGTTAGAGCATAAGTTTGAATGAAAAGTGCGGACCGCATTAAAAATTTTGCTGTTCGCAAAAAAATTGTGCGGTCCACACAAAAGTGTGTGCGACCGTAGTGTTAAAGTGTCACGACCCCAAATCCTAACCGGTCGTGATGACGCCTATCGTGGACCTAGGCTAGCCGACTACCGCGCTTTCTCAAGTTCATTTGAAAATCCCATTTTAAGATTCAAGCAATTAATAACTATATTTAGAGAGTTTGCTTAACATATAGACAAGTTTATATATATATATATATACAGTATTGCCATCCCCAAAACCCGGAGCCAACGTGTCATGAGAATCTAATGAAATAAGTCAAATAAAGTATTAAGATACAAAACTCCGAATCAAAGATAAATACAATAGGAAGGGAAAGCTGAGATGCTGCGAACGCTGAGCAGCTACCTCTATGTCCCCACGATCCGGCTCCGCTGTGATATATATATATATATATATAAGCTAATGCTCAATCTCTGCTCTTGAATCTGCACACAGAGGTGCAGGGAGTAATGTGAGTACGCCAACTCAGTAGTAATGGAGATAAATCAAGTCTAAGCAGCAAGGAATCACATAAAATCCGTGTCACAATATACACAGCCTTACTTTCCAATAGTATACATAAATATACGAAATCATCATGCCTTCGAAATTAACTTCACAAAAGTTCTTAAAATGATGCACATTTTTAGTGACTTTAAAACAAGGATTTGGTATGCAATGAATGTAGTGAATCATAAGTAGCCCCTTGGGCGAAAACATGTTTCATAAACAGCCCATCGGGCATTTCCTCACAATCCCTCAGCACCTCACAGTCACTCATGCCTCCCAATCACTCGTCACTCGGCCTCCCATCACTCGTCACTCGGCACTCGGTGCGCTCACTGGGGGTGTGTACAGACTATGGAGGAGTTCCTTCATCCCAAACGCTAATATCACTCATAAGGCCTGAAAGCCTCCTCACCATCACTCTTGGCCCTAGGCCACACTCAGCACCTCACCATCACTCTTGGCCCTCGGCCACACTCGGTGGAACCACTCGAAAAGCCCCTCGAGCGAATAAGTAAAAACAGGGTACTCGACCCAAAACATCAGTTTAATCTCAAGTGGTGTAAATCATGCTGAGTGTCAAGTAAAACTGTATGCACAATGATGCTGACTAAAAACCACCAATAGGTAGTGAGGAAAAACAACAGTAAAACACCCTCAAAGGGTCTCAGCAGATCGGCACGAGGCCCCAAACACGGCTTGTAGCCCAAGTATTTCACAAATCTTTAAACCATAATTTAACACAATTTTGAGTAAATACGCAACTCATTAATTGTCACGAAGAAGAACTAGTCCAATCCAAAAATCAGTACGCGCCACATATTCGTCATCCGACATGTGCGCCATTCCAAATTCAGTGAGAAAACAATGCAGACTGGGGTTCCATACCCACAGGACAAAATTTATAACCATTACTTACCTCTACCGGGCCACAACACTAGTCCACAATGCACTTGCACCTCATGTTGGCTCCCGATTGCTCCGAATCTAGCCAAAACCAGTTCAACATCATTAAAATATACCCAAGGAACACAACCCAATCAAAAAATATCAAAATTAAACAAAATCTCGAAATTCGGCCAAACTCGCGCTCGGGGCCCACGTCTCCGAATCCAAAAAATTTTACATCATTAGAACCCTCGTCCTCTCCCGATTCTATACATACCAAGAACACCAAAATTGGGCCATAAATGCCATTCCAAAACCTCAAAAGAAGTACCAATTCCATTCCTCCCATTTACCAACTTTTCTAACCCAAAACCTTAAATTTTAAAGCCTAATCTCTATAAAAATAGCATAGGAACGGGATTAACGATTCAAATAACTCACCTTAGTTGAATAATCTGGAAATCTCCTCTCAAAACCCTCTTCAAAGGACTCCCCCGCATGCAAGTGATGAAAATTTAATAAATTTGGCGGAGAGGGGTCCTTTTATACTGTTTTGCACAGTCATTTCCGCACCTGCTGACAACTGGTCGCACCTGCGGACCCGCACCTGCGGTCCCAGGGTGCGCACCTGCAGTCCCAGGGTGTGCACCTGCGATAACCAACTTAACGGACAAAATTTCGCACCTGCGACCAACCTCACGCGCCTGCGACATCGCAGGTGCGACAAAAATCCTCGCACCTGCAGACTTCTCCTACACAGGCACAACTCGCACCTGCGATCCCCATTTCCGCACCTGCGCAATCGCACCTGCGACTCCCCTTTCGCAGGTGCGAAAACACCAGCAACCAGCACAACAGATTTTTCCAAAATCCACTCCAACTTTCCGTCAACCACCCGAATCAATCCCGAGCCCCTCGGGGCCCCAAACAAACATACCAACATATCCCATAACATAATTCAGACTTGTTCCAACCTTCGGAGCGCTCAAAACAATATCAAAACATCAAATTACCCTCGGATTCAAGCCTAAGAATTCCAAAACTTCCGAATTCCGAATTCGATCAAAAAGTCTATCAAACCTCGTTCGAGTGACCTGAAATTTTGCACACACATCACAAATGACACAATGGACCTACTCCGATTTTCGGAAATCCATTCCACCCCCGATATCAAAATCTCACCTATCAACCGAAAAATGCCGAAATCTCAATTTCGCCAATTCAAGCCTAAACCTTCCACGGACTTCAAAAATCCATTCCGATCACGCTTCTAGGTCCTAAATCACCTAACAGAGCTAACCAAACAATAAAAATTCCAATCCGAGATCAATTACAAACAAGTCAAATCTTGGTCAAACCTTTCAAATTTCAAGCTTCAACTGAGAACTGTTCTTCCAAATTCATTATGATTAACCTGAAACCCAACACCAATGATTTACATAAGTCATAATACACCACACGGGGCAAGTCATGCCTGAGAATTGGCGAGTGAAGTGCAAAGTCTCAGAACGACCGGTCGGGTCGTTACATAAAGATCAGAGAAGCCAGTAATCTGAACCTGTGGTTTTGTAGCCGCATTCAAAATTATGCAGTCTGCACTGTTGATTGTGAGGCCGCACTGTGAAATTTTGTGGTCCGCACTTGGCAGTCTGAGGCCACACTTACTTTTCTGCGGTCCGCACTAGCTCTTCTGAGTCTGCTTTCTTGCAACTGTCATGCATACATTTGTTTACATTATGAACCTCCAACTCTAACTGATTTCTTTCATTATGAATTGCAAACAATAGTTAGATCACGTGGTCGAGGTGATACTTCTAAAGGGAGGGGTGAACCCTCTCGAGGACGAGGACGAGGCAAAAGTAACCTACCACTTTCCATCCACTGATTAATAAACAAGAAGGCTACGACTAACAGAGTCCCAGAATCATCAGACACTAGTGAATATGCCCTGTCTAGGGAATCCGCTGAGGGAAAATCTGTGCAAGAGCAGCCGGAAGCCCAATCACAACAAGTTCAAGGGAGATACCAACTCCGCGAAGAACCCTCCACCTCAGCAAGTTCTTCTGAGAGTCCGGATACTGGTAGCCAGGGTTCAGAGCCCTCCTCTACACACACTCCTCCTGCACCAATTGATGTAGATAATGATGATGATGATGATGGTAGAGGAGGTGACACTCAAGTGGGCAACCTTGAGAGGTTGAAGAAGAAGGAAATATGAGAGAATCAATTTGTGAGTTTGATGATTTTCACTAGCTTTAGAGAGCGGTGGCCCCAAATTTCGCTCACACTTGAGCGACGATTCTTAATGAAGAATTTAGACTTTCACAACCCAAATGTCATTAGACAGTTCCAGGAGAGAAAGGGATGGAAACGGTTCACCCACATCGTCATCGATGCAAATGAGCACTTGGTTAAAGAATTTTATGCCAATGTGGCTCACATTAAAAAGGGTACCAAGATAACTAAAGTGATAGACCTGAAAGTTAGGTTCGACTCATGTGCTCGTAATACTTATGTAGGCTATGAAGAAGTCGAGGCGGTCGAATATTTTGAAAAGCTTTGTGTGGGTGATGCAGCTCGCCCGTGGCTAGCTCAGATTTTGGCCGCTTGAATACACCCACTCCCGTGGCTCACAGAAGGGGTTCCTATCTTCCGGGCCACCCTAAATTTTGAAGCCAAAGGGTGGCAGACCTTCGTGTGCAGCCATATTGATCCATGTTTGAATGAGAACAACTTCCCTCTTCCCCGAGCAGTTCTGGTGGCCTCTATTATTGCTGGGTACCCGGTTAATATGGGTGCCATCATGTGAACCAACGCCACACCTACTGTCCAAAAAGGTGAAAGATCCTACACTTAACCGAACTTCCTCATAGAGTACTTCACTGGTGCAAAGGTGGAGCTGAGACCATATGATACAAAAGTAAAGGCCAAGAAGCCTTTCTCATGGTACCACTTGTAGGGTGATGACAACCCGAAATTCAAAGGTAAAGCAACTACCTCCGCTGGCCAGTATGAGGAGCCAACGAGAATAGTCACTAATTCAGCTATTATGCCTTCCACAACAGCCAGTCCTTCCACCGGGACAGCAAACATGACACCACCTTCTTCTTCTACACCATCAGCTTCATTATTAGTGCCAACTTCATCCACTTATCCACAAAGTGCACTGCAAGTCTCCCAGAGATTGGCGAGTCTCAACAACTGGATTAAGGTAGCTACTTCAAAGTTGTTCAACATATCCAGGGCTGTTGCACCATAATCTTCTGCCCCAGTAGCACCTCAGGTACCTCAGTCAGTGGAGGAAACACTATCCAAGATCTTAGAAAATCATAAGACCATTATGGAGACTTTGGTGGCACATGGGGAAGTCATTGAGGAGTTGGGTAAACAGGTAAAGAAAATGCGTAAGTCTCAGGCTTCGAAGAAGTCGGTGGATAGGTTGACAATAGCAGTTACCAAGCTTCATCTGCCAGATATCTACCACCGAATTTACTTATGGAGACAACACCTTCAGTGTCAAGACCCCAAATCCTAACCGGCCGTGATGGCGCCTATCGTGGAACTAGGCTAGCCGACTACCGCATGTTCGCAATTTGTTTTGAAAATACCGTTCAAGTTTCAAGCATTTCATAAAATATACAGAAAATTTTCTTAATACAATAGACCAATAATATGCAATACTGCGATCCCCAAAACCCGGAGCCAACATATCATGAGCATCTAGAGAAGTAAGACAAAATAAACTATTATAATACAAAACCTTCGAATCAAAGCTAAATACAACAAGAAGGGAAAATAGAGATGCTGTGAATGCTGAACAGCTACCTCTAAATCCCACAGTCCGGCTCCGCTATGGAATAAAGGCTAATGCTCGATATCTGCTCCTAAATCTGCACACAGAGGTGCAGGGAGTAGTGTGAGTACGCCAACTCAGTAGTAATGAAAATAAATCAGCTCTGAGCAGCAAGAAACACATAAAAATCAATTTCATCAAGTCACAAGAGGCGCATCCTTTCTTTCCAACAGTATAACATAGATATGTGAAATCATCATGCCTTAAAATCATCTTCAGAAAAATCCTTTAATGAATGCATATGTTTAAAAACTTAAAACCGAAAGATTTAGTATGCAAATGAAAGTAGTAAAATCATAAGTAGCCCCTCGGGCAAAAACATGTACCAAATCAGCCCCTCGGGCATGCCTCATAGTCACTCAGCACCTCCCAATCACTCATGCCTCCTAATCACTCGTCACTCGGCCTCCCATCACTCGTCACTTGGCACTCGGTGCGCTCACTGGGGGTGTGTACAGACTCCAGAGGGGCTCCTTGAACCCAAGCGCTAATATCACTCTTGGCCCTCGGCCACACTTGGTAGAACCACTCGAAAGGCCCCTCGGGAGAATAAGTAAAACAGGGTACTCGACCCAAAACATCAGTTTTAAATCTCAAGTGGTGTAAATCATGATGAGTTTCAAAAAGCAGTATGCACAATGATGGTGAGTAAAATCATCAACAAATAGTGAGGAAAACAGCAGTAAAAAAAAAGCCTCTGAACGGTCTAAACAGATCGGCACGAGGCCCCAACCACAGCGTATAGCCCAATTATTTCACAGTCTTTAGAATCATAATTTAATATAAGGTTTCGAGTAAATAAGCAAATCATTAGTTGCCGCGGAGAGGACCTAGTCTAATACAAAAATTAGTTCGCGCCACATACTCATCATCCGACATGTGCGCCTTTCTAAAATCAGTGAGAAAATATGTAGTCCGGGGTTCCGTACCCTCAGGACAGGATTTATAACCATTACTTACCTCTACCGGGCCACAACACTAGTCTGCAATGCACTTTTCCCTCAATTGTCTCCCGATTGATCCGAATCTAGCTCAAACCAGTTTAACATCATCAATATATATCAAAGGAACTGAACCCGATAAAAAATTATCAAATTAAACAACAATCTCAAAATTCGGCCAAACCCGAGCCCTGGGACCACGTCTCGGAACTCAAATTTTTTTTACATCACTAGGAACCTCGTCTTCCCATGATTCTACTCATACCAAAATCATAACAATCGGATCACAATTGCCTACCAAAAACCTCAAAAGAATTTCAAATTCTCCACCCCCTTCTTCCCAACCTTTTCCTGCTCAAATCCTTAAATTTTCAAGCCTAATCCGAAAAAAATAGCATAGGAACGATGTTAGCAACCAAAGAACTTACCTTTGCAGAAGAATCTTGAATTTCCCTCCCCAAATCGCCTTTAAAGGACTCCTCCCGCATGCAAATTGATGAAAAATAAGAATTTCTCGTGGAGGGTCCCTTTATACTGTTTTGCCCAGTCATTTCCGCTCCTGCGGACTATTAGCCGCACCTGCGGAATCTCACTTAACAGGCCAATCCCTCGCCTGCGGCCACTTCTCTGCACATGCGACTTCGCAGGTGCGATGCTCCTTCTGCGCCTACGACATTGTAGGTGCGACAAATTCCTCGCACCTGTGGACCACTCCCCACTCAGCCAAATCTCGCACCTGCGGAGCCCAGTCCACTCCTGCAGAACCGCACCTGCGGCTCCTTTTCCATAGGTGCAAAAACACCAGCAATAACAAATTTACCAAAGTCACTCCAAACTTCCCGTTAACCACCCAAAACCATCCCGAGCACCTCGGGGCCCCAACCAAACATACCAACACATCCCATAGCATTAGTCCAACTTAGTCGAGTCTTCGAAACACAAATAACAACACGAAAACACCAAATTTTACATCAAATTCAAGCCTATGAACTTGAAACTTCCAAATTTCACCAACTACGCTGAAACAAACCAAAACACCTCCGATTGACCTGAAATTTTGCAGACATACTCCAAATGACATTACAAACCTGTTCCAACTTCCAGAATTCCATTCCTACTTGGATAGCCTATTTTCCATTGCCGACCAGAAATCGCCAAAAACTAACTTTTGCCAATTCAAGCCTAATTCTACTCTGAACATCACAAAAATATTCTGAACACACTCCTAATTCCCAAATAACCTAACGAAGCTATCCGAGCCATAAAATCCGCATTCCAAGGTCGTTTACC
Source organism: Nicotiana knightiana (assembly GCA_005239525.1). NCBI lineage: Eukaryota > Viridiplantae > Streptophyta > Magnoliopsida > Solanales > Solanaceae > Nicotiana > Nicotiana knightiana. Next base: position 43,759 of record ML438053.1, read on the forward strand.
AATAAGTCAACTCTCAGTTGACTTTCTCAACTATTAGGCTACTTTAAAAGGCTAAATGCCTAAACTCCCACCATAATCATTCCGGACCCAAACCAACTGATCCAACACATCAAAAACAGGATAGCGAAATATAACAAATGCAGATATGGGGGGAAACGGGGTAAATCTCATGGAACGACCGGCCGGATCGTTACATTCAGCCCCAGCAGCACAAGCAACATCAGCTGTACCCGAGGCATCATATATAACAGCTAGCCAGTCTGAGGAGCCAAACCTTATTTGTCACATTGCTGAGGAGATTCTCCAGATGCTCACCAACCATGTTGTCCCTCAGCCAAGTGATGATGAGATACAATTAGAGGAGACCGAAGCTGCTGAGGATGCCATGCAGACTGAGACCACCTAGGGTGTTCTCTTAACTTTCTACCCTTTCTTGTTATTACTTTTGTTAAGCATTGGGGACAATGCTTATTTTTATTGAGGGGGGTGGACTGTTTTTATTGATTTGACATTTCCATTTGGCCTATAATAACTCTTATACTATTTTTATTTTATCTTTATTTTCTCTTTGGTTATGTATATATTATTCCCTTTCATTTGATGTATATATTCATTTCCCTTCGGTTTGTATATTTATTTGTCTTACTTTCCGTAGTTTATTTCACAGCTTCTTTTGTTGTTTTTCTTAGTAGTATAACTTCTTATTCACTTTAGTAGCTTTTTTTTGTTTGGTCAACTTCTTTTTTTCGTTTGAAGGAACAATAAGCCTTTGGTTTTCTTAATGACACGGTTCATTCCAAAGGTGGATTTTGTGTGAACCGGGTGGCTCTTCCCAACGATAGATTTCGTGACAACCTTCTTACGGGATAGAGTCCGTTTTCTTTTATGTTTAGGCAAAAAATAACAGTAATGAATAAAAGGGTCTCCTTCATGTTTCACTTGGAACCAACACATTTACCTACGGCCTTATGGTTAAAAACAAGTTGTTGGCAAAAAATAGCTCTATTTATGACCTTTTGACTCTTGTGTTGACTAAAGCAGTCATCGAGTAGTTCAGTTGAGACATTTGTGATTATTAATCTTAAATAGGGTTGTTTTTGGCCCTAGACTCTGTTCTCTTTATCAATCCAACATCGTGAGAAGGTGAGATATTCAATTGTAAGTCCAAGTACCCGTGCTAATAGTCTAGAACTTTCCCCGATTGTTTTTCTAAGAGAAATTCTAAGTGCAGCTTGGCTTGAGAAATGATTGTAGGCTCTCCTTGATCCAATTTGAAATTTGAAAGCAGATAAACCTTCACCTCCAATTCCTTCAAGGTTGGACGAAGTTTCTCCTCTCTGGGATATTGACTCGGGGTCTTTTCCTATTTGACTTTTTGCTTAGTCGTGACTTTAACAGAAGTTCCTTTCATCTCCATAGATTCTTTGGTTTGGTTCTTTGATGCTACATTTTTCTTGAACTCCTTCTGATTAGCGAATGGGGATGCATATACATGGCTTGCGATGCTTAACTCCATGCCGTGAGCTCGCGTTGCAAGTTCTTCAAAATTTCCTGGCTTGATCCCTTGTAGGATGTACAAAAGGCCCCAGTGCATTCCCTGAATGCACATCTTATTAGCAGATATTTCTGAAAGGCGGTCCTTGTAATCCAAACTTAATGCCCTCCAACGATTGATGTAATCCACCACAGGATCATCCTTCCTTTGCTTGGTGCCGGTCAACTCTATCATGCTTACAGTTCTTCGGGTACTATAAAAACGATTGAGGAATTCCTTCTCAAGTTGCTCCCAACTATCAATGGACTCGGGCTCCAGGTCAATATACCAGTCAAATGCGTTCCCTTTCAGCGAACAAACAAACTGCTTTACCAAAAAGTCACCATACGTTCCAGAATTGCTACAAGTCTCGACAAAGTGGGCAATATGTTGCCTTGGGTTTCCTTTGCCATCAAATTGATGCAACTTTGGTGGTTGATAATTGGTTGGCATAGTTACACAATCAATCCTCTTAGTATAAGGCTTAGAGTAGTACAATGAACTTTGTGATGGTCCGCCGTATTGAGCTTTGATGGTGTTTGTTATCGTGCTTTGCGATTTTTGGACACATAACGCCGCAACCAAAGTGGATTGTTGTTCCCTCTGAATACTGAACTTGGCAAGCGATTCCTTAATAGTCATTTTTTTTAGGTGAAGACAGGTGAACAAGGAGGGATGAGGCTTGACTCTCCATGTGCATAGGCCTCCAATTTGTTCATGAGTTGAGCGATTTGAAGGTCTTTGTCTTCAATAGATTTATTCAACACTTCTATAGTCTGTTCCATCATGGCAAACTTTTCGTCCACGTTAGTTGCGTCGGTCATTAAAGCGTTGAATTTTGTTGAAACCGGAGAATCCACCAGATCCTCAAATTCACCAAGGTTGGATTCTATTTGAGAAAGTTTGTCAAATAGCGAGAATGAGGTTTTTCTCCCAAAGATTGTGGTTGCAGACGTTATATGAGATATGCTCTTCTTTTCCATCTATAAAGAGGTGATGTATTTGGATCCATCCAAGCCACTAGCCTTGAACTTGCTTCGAATGATTGGGCCAACATGACTGAGCTCAGCGGATGCGGCAGCACTAGTATCTTTGCATGAAACATCACACTTGCGGAAGGCCAATGTAGCAGTAGATCTGAAGTTCATAGTTTTCAACTTGAAAGAAGGAGAGACGAAGGGCAGAATTGTTCCCACTAGGCGTGCCAAAATTTGTTCGCAACAAATTTTCGTAATACGAAAAATAAACTGCAACAAAAAATAATATAAGATTTTATTGATAAATATTTATGAGTACTGTTGATACCCAATTTTTCCCTATATTAGTTTCAAAATTTATATATATCTCCAAAACAATGCATGAGCATCAATTAATATTTTACCATAATTTATGCATTTTTTAAAGAATTTTTAATTAATTTATCAAGTAGCTTTATTATCTAAATAATTAAAAATTGCATCACAAATGGTTTTATGATAATTTTATTTCTTAATTTTATCATTTATATTTATATTAAGCTTTATTATTTCTTGAATAGCCCATATTTACATTTCGTAGGTTATAATTGCAATAATAGCCCATATGGGCATAATTACTTTATCTTACAAGAAAATAAACTTTTATATTTTCATAATATTAAGTAATTTTTTTAAATAATTTTTATCCATTATCAATTTTTATCATTTATTAGCTATTTTTATGAATTATTTTCAAATTAACTAGGTATTTAACAAATAACGTCTTTTAATTTCGGACCTTAGCCCAATTACTACCCCAGCCCAATTAAATCAATCCAATACCATAATCCTGATCCAATACCTATTAACACATAACCCAATATACCCATAACCCATTTTATAACCCGCCCGACCCCCCAAATTCAATCATGGCCATTGATCTCAAAAGATCAACGGTCTGGGACATTCCTTCCATTTTTAATTACCCAACAAACCCCAACCCTAATCATTTCCCAAGTTTTGCCGCCCTGAATCCCTTTTCCCTATCTTCTCTCTCACCCTTCTCCCTAACCCTAGCCCGCCTTCACCTGAACCCCCTTCAATTCATGGGTGTTCCCTTCGATCTTAGGCCCCATCTGGCCTCCTTTCTTTATTGGTGTTATGATTTTTGTGAATCTCAAAGAGATTCAACACAGACTTGGTCCAAATCCTTCATTTTGTCGATGCATCCGCATGTGTTCATCTCTATGTTTGTGAGTACTGTTATCTTCATGTTTATGACTTCAAATCTTTGGTTCAAACCGGTTTTTTCTTAGCTTTGTCTATTTTTAAAATCATAGTCACTTTCTACTCGAGTCTGTTCAGATTTCGATAGATCTAAGATGATTTTGATTTTATTTATTTAAGATCTTCTATTTTTTTTTTATTATCGTTAACCGATTTTCGTTTTTACCTAAAAGCTAGGGTTTCATCTTTTATGTTTCTGCAAAATAGTTTTAAAATATTTAAGCATTTAACTTCGGTTCTCTTTACTTGTTCAACTGGTTTTCATGTCTATGTTTTAATCCCTAGGGTTTCTAATTATTCCACTGTTTGTTCTGATATTTGCCCGTTATTCTTTGGCTCTGTCAATTAAAAGGGATTAATTTATTTTTATTTTCCTAATTAGGGTTTGGAATTCTGTTTTATTTCAAAACCAATATCTCTTTGACGATTTTACTTATTCTTTCCTTATTTGTGACTCATAATTGGTACTACCTTCTTTAATTACGCTACTGGACTAATTTCTGGGTATTGATTGTTTTGACCGACCTATAAATGGTCTTTAGGCTTATTGCTTACATTATTTAGCTTCAATCATGTCTGCTAACTGATTTCATATGAGATTTTCCATTAATTAAGGGATATTTCCCAGATTCTATCTTATTAATTGATTGGGTTTAGCCCTAACTGATTGGTTAATTGATTTGCATACTTTATTTATGTACCATTAATTTTCATTGCCTTATTTGCTTACTCTGCTAAATGCTATATAAACCTTGCACCATTCTGATTTTAAAAGGACATAAATACACCTACACACACACGCATATGCGTACAAGCACATACTGAGACACAAAATCACTTGCACACTTACACGCACACAACTTTATTACTTTCTGTTACTTCGATTTGCTGCACTATCTAGCTGGATGAAAGACAAGGCTAGACTCTTGAGTTCCAATTTCCTTCACCTTCCTGTTTGCTATCTCCTTAACTGGTATGCCTCAATTTCTGTTATCATGTTCTATTCTATATGCTATGTAGCCAGTTTACTATAGACATCAACATGCTTATGTTTTCATATTTGCTTCCTGGCCATCTCTTTCTCAACTACTATGCCTCAGTTCTTATTCCCTGTGACTTATATGATTAGCTTACTTCGAACCTCGATATGTCCTATTTATTATATGTTTTCAGTTGACTTTCTAACTACTATGCTTTAGTCTTTGTTACCTCTTTGTTACCTCTTTGTTCCACATGTATGTGCGGTTAGTAATTTAAATTCCAACATGCTACTGCCAGTCATATAGTTCATTTTCTGTATCTTTTCTAGTAGCTATGTCTTAGTTCATTTTATCTTGTTCTTCTTATTGTAACTTTAGTATGTTTCTCTGCTTAATACATGTCTATATGATTCCACCTAGTAATAATTATTAAACTAAGTTAACTTTAGTAGTGTGAAACCTTGTTTGATCCAATTGTGACCATGTTTAGTTCTGTCTATAATTTAAGTGTTCGTTCTCTTGTTGTGGTTGTTCTTTCATGACCCCAATTCGCCCTCCGTGAACATGTTGTGACGGCACCTAGTCCCCACGACTAGGTAACCCTAACAATGCGGAAGATAAACCATAATTGCGGAAGAAAGTAATTAAAACTAAACTAGTAAAATAAACAACATTTAAGGTGCCGCTCGACACATACAATAACAGCTCTCGAAGCTGACAAAATTCCCAAAACCCGGAATCTCACAAATCACAAGCGTAGGGATACATAAGGGGTTCTAACTCAAGGATGTCTAAACAAAGGAAAATACTGAAATGCTATACTTATTACAAAAGATAGAAAGTGACTCTTCGGTCTGCGGACGTAACAAATATACCTCGAAGTCTCTATAGAAAGGCCTCCTACCAAGGCTGACAGAACTGAATGGATGTACCTGTATCTGCACAACAAAAATGTGCAGAAGAGTAGCATGACCACACCACGACGGTGCCCAGTAAGTATCAAGACTAACCTCGGAGAAGTAGTGACGATGGACAGTCGAGACACCTACTGGTCAAATAAAACAGTATAATCACACGTAGAACGGAAATCATATATAAATATGTAAAGACTGCACGAAGAGAACATTAATGCTACAATTCACCATAAGGGAGAAAGAACAGCGAGCAACAATAAGAAAATGATAAATGATTATAGGTAATGACGGAAAAATCACAATCCAAATCCTAAGGTCACAACACAATAAGTTGAAAACAAATCAATAACTCATAACCTACGATGATGTTCACATAAGGTCTTATTCAACTCTTTCCACAATCTTACCAAAACTCAGTAAAATCACAACTCACGAAATCCCAGCATTTGAAATCTAACACTTGGCATCCTGTGCCCCATCAGTCTCACAGTCATGCGGACAACTAACTGGCTAACTAGGGCCAATCTCACATATAAAATGGATAAACGAGGGCGTACCTCCACCCTTAGTAAAATCAGGAGAAAATCACCCCAAATATGAGTGTTCAACTACATGTATGCTTGTGCAAGTGTTTTAACAAGAATTCTATCAGCTAGTAACACAAAAGGGAGAACAAACCGCACGTACGATGTTCCCTCACAACTCCCAAGCGATAAGGCTCATATAGGTAGGCAACCCACAATAACAATATTACACAACATAGGAATGCCTCCACAGGCCGTCACAATTATTTACCATTAACCCCTGACATAGCCCACCTTATTTCGCCACGTGTGCAAATAACAATATAATAAGTCCTACGTTATTCCGCCACACGTGCAACATAATGTTCCCACCTTATTCCGCCACATGCGCAACCCAGCCCCATATAAGCATATAGACATATCCCGCCTTATTACGCCGCATGTGCAATACATCAATATCAACAATAGCACGGCAGAAACCTCGTGCTTCGCAATGTCAACAACCACACGGCAGAAACCTAGTGCATCACAATACCAACACTAGCACGGCAGAAACCTCGTGCATCACAATACCAACACTAGCACAACAGAAACCTCGTGCATCACAATATTAACACTAGCACGGCAGAAACCGCGTGCATCATAATTGTGACGACCCGGACGGTGGTCTTAAGAATTAACACCCCGATCCCCTGTTAATTATTTTCCCCAAGTCTATTTCTTCTTAATTGAATTGTCGGGACGTTCGGTTTTATGTTTCGGAGAGTTTTGGGATATTTAGTCCCTAAATGATAGCTTAAGTGTTGGAAAGTTGCCCGTAGTCAGAGCAGTGTGAAGACGGCCTCAGAATGGAAATCTGATGGTTCTGTTAGCTCCGTTAGGTTATTTTGGGGTTGGCAACGTGTTCGGAATGTATTTTGGAAGTATGTAGCTCATTTAGGCTTGAAATGCCGAAGTTTGAATTTTGGAGTTTCCGGTCTGATAGTGAATTTTTGATCCGAGGGTTGGAATGGAAGTTCGGAAGTTGCAGTAGTTCCTTCATGTCTTTTGGGATGTCTGTGCAAAATTTTAGGTCATTCGGATAAGTTTAGACGTGTTTCGGCGTCGGATGTGAATTCGGGTTTTCTTAAGTTTCTAGGCTTGAATCTATGCATAATCGATGTTTTTGATGTTAAGAGACGTTTTTTTAAGGCTTGAACTTTTTCAACTGAGGTGCTAGGGTTGGTTGGTGTTTTTGGTTGAGGTCCCGGGGGCCTCGGGGTTGTTTCGGATGCTTAACGGGTGGAATATGGGAATTTTTGCTGCTGCTGAACCAGACACCTTCTAGTGTCTTCGCACCTGCGAAGGTTTTTCCGCAGGTGTGGCCTCACATGCACGATGTCCTTTGTCGCAGGTGCGATAGGGGAGTCTTGGGCCAGTGGTCGCAGGTGCGACCTGGGTACCGCAGGTGTGGGACCACAGGCGCGACCAAACGATCGCAGGTGCGGCCCCAGTGCTGCTTTTAAGTGACTTTCACACCTGCGATGCTTTTTCCGCAGGTGCGGTACTGCAGGTGCAGTGATCAGGACCATTAATCCCGTTGTTTTCTTTAGTTTAATTATCAAAAATGGGGGAAAACCATAGGAAGGTAAGAAATGTTCCCAATCCGAAATTTTGGAAAATTGTGGGGTTTTTGGCATTGGATTTAGATTGTTTCTGGTTGAACAAGTTTGTGAGAGAATGGGTGTCCAGAAAATATGACTTTTACCCGATTCCGAGTCGTGGGCCCGCGGGGCGTTATGGTCATTTTACACAATTTCACGCTTAAGCTTTGAATTAAATAGTAGAATTAGTTGCCTGAGATGTTATTTGCGATATGTAATTGAATTGTATAGATTTGGGACATTTGGAGTCGGATATTCGTGGGAAACGTGTGATTTCAAGTTGATTTTTAGGCGATTCGAGGTAAGTGGCTTGTCTAACTTTGTGTGTGGGACTTTTCCCCTTAGGATGTGATATTTGGTAATTGAATTCCTCGTACGTGAGGTGACGAGCGCGTAGTTGTGCTAATTGTTGAAAATCCAGTTTTACTTTAAATATTTAGACTGAGTTTCTCTCTTACCTGTCTTATTCTATTTGCTATTATAGCGTATGTTAGCTTAGAAGATCATGCCTAGTTGCCCAAATTGCCTATCTGCTTAAATTGCTTTAATTGTACTACGTGAAGCACTCTAAATCAGAATGTTTTCTTGTTTTAGTTGCGTGTTTANCGGGACGGTATCTCGGGAGATCCACTGGACAGTTGAGAAAAGGACTACGGGATGGTATCCCGGGAGATCCACTGGACAACTGAGAAAAAGACTACGGGACGGTATCCCGGGAGATCCACTGGACAGGTGAGAAAAGGACTACAGGACGGTATCCCGGGAGATCCTTCATATATCCATATGATGGACTACATGACGGTATCCCGGGAGATCCTTCGGATATCCATATGATGTACTACGGGACGGTATCCCGGGTGATCCTTCGGATATACATATGATGGACTACGGGACGGTATCCCGGGAGATCCTTCGGATATATATATGATGGACTACGGGACGGTATCCCGGGATATCCACTGGGCATTTGAGAATAGGACTACAGGACGGTATCCTGGTAGATCATCATCGTTACCATTGTTATTATGTTGTACATATTCTGGGTTTACTCTATTCTTGTGTTTAGTTATTTCCTTGCTTGACCTGTCTTATTTCACTGTTGTACTCGTTATTGCCGATGTTTTTCATACTGTAAATTCCTATTATATTTTGATCTGAGTAGGCCCCTGACCTTCCTCGTCACTACCCGACCGAGGTTAGGCTTGGCACTTACTGAGTACCGTTGTGGTGTACTCATGGCCTTTCCTGCGCATGTTTTTCATGTGCAGATCCAGGTACCTCCACCCAGGCGCACTATCCCCGAGGTTGAGAGATTTAGCAGAGACTTGAGGGTATATATGCCGCGTCCGCAGACCAGGAGTCTCTATCGTATTCCAGTTTTTGTGAAAAGTTTATCCCTCCTTTCATTTGTATAGATATTCTGGAGTTAGAGCAGTGTATTATATTCTGTTAGCCTGTGGTTCCCTTGAGTTTCCGGGTTTTGGGGTTATGTTGTAGACTTCCGCATTATTTTGGATTGTTCAGTTTCTTTTACTTAATTATTCTGCAAACTATGTTGTTATTAGGCTTACCTAGTTATAGGGACTAGGTGCCGTCACGACATGTCCACGGAGGGCGAATTGGGGTCGTGACAAGTTGGTATCAGACCTCTAGGTTCATAGGAGTCACGGAACACATGCCGATTTATTAGAGTCTCATTGTTCGGTACGAAGACGTCTGTACTTATCTACGGGAGGCTATGTAACTGTTTAGTAAAAATCTTCACTTCATTGAATTCTTTGTCGTGCAATATCATTCGACATCAATTCTAAACCTACGTTTTTTTTGTATTCTCTCACAAATGGTGAGGACACGTGCGACTCGGGATGATCAGGCACTCGTGACCCCTACAGCAGCCGCCAGAGGTCGGGGTCAGGGTAGAGGCCGAGGATGCGCACGTGGTGCAGCGAGAGCACCTGCACAAGCTGCCACCAAGGTACCACCAGCAGATCCAGTTGAGGTCCAGACACCTACCGCTACTACTCCAGCTCTTCAGGAGACATTACCTCAGTTTATGTCCATGTACACCACTCTGGCTCAAGCAGGGTTGCTTCCCCTTGATGCAGCCACATCTCAGGCCGGAGGAGGAGCACATACTCCCACCACCCGCACTCCTGAGCAGCGAGTGCATGTGGAGCAGGTCCCAGAGATTATTCCTGTACCGCATGTAGTACCAGCTCAGCCCGAGGAGGGGTCAGCTGATTCAGAGGATGAGCAGCGAAGACTTGAGAGGTTCAAGAAGTATGACCCTCACGTATTCAGTGGACTAGCATCATATGATGCCTTGGGTTTTATAGTGGGGTGTCACCGTATTCTTCGCACTATGGGCATAGCCGGATCTAGTGGTGATCCCTTTACTACCTTCCAGCTTCGCGGAGCCGCCTATGATTGGTGGCGCACCTATGAGTTAGACAGTCCAGCCGAGGCTATTTCCCTGACCTGGATCTAGTTCTCAGATATGTTCCTGAGGGAGTTTGTTCCTCAGATCCTTAGGGACGCATGGCGCGCAAAGTTTGAGCATTTGCGCCAGGGTGCTATGACAGTTTCAGAGTACGCTATCTGTTACACCAAATTGGCTAGGCATGCACCGGTTTTGGTTACTATGGTACGCGAGAGGGTTCGACAATTTATTGATGGTCTTATCCCACCTATCAGATCTAGCATGGATCGAGAGTTGGATATGGACATTCCTTATCAGCAGGTAGTGAGCATTGCTAGGAGGATCAAGTGTATGCTCGCTAGGGAGCGATAGAAGAGAGAGGCCAAGAGGTTCCGAGAGTCGGGCCACTACCTTGGTGCCCGTACCCCAGCAGCAGGGCATCATGGTAGGGGTTATATGGTCCGCCCAGTACATTCAGCTCTTCTAGCAGCCAGCGGTACCTCAGCTCCACCCAGGCCTCAGGAGCCTTACTAGCCAGTCATAGCCACCATGTCCTCCCAGATTTTGTTTCAACTGTGGTGATACACGCCATATGGTTAGGGAATGCCCCAAACTTGGCAAGGGTGCATCTGCACAGACTTTTCAGCTACAATGTGCTCAGCAGAGGTCTTAGGCCATGATCTTAGCTCCAGTTGCTACCCCATCTGCCCAGCCAGCCAGGGGCGGAGGACGGGGAGTTAGAGGTCGCCCTCGAGGGGGAGGCCAGGCCAGATATTATGCTATTCTTGCTTGTGCCGAGGCTGTTGCCTCCGATTCTGTCATCACAGGTATTATACTGGTTGTCACAAAGATGCATCAGTTCTATTCGATCCAGGCTCCACGTATTCTTATGTGTATTCTTATTTTGCTCCATATTTGGGTATAGCCCGAGATTCTTTGGGTTCTCATGTTTATGTTTCTACCCCTGTGGGAGATTCTCTTATTGTGGACCACGTTTATCGGTCATGTTTTGTTACTATTCGTGGTTTTGTGACCAGTGCGGATTTATTGTTACTTGATATGGTGGATTTTGATATTATCTTGGGCATGGACTAGTTGTCGGTCGATTATGCTATTCTTGATTGTCACGCTAAGAGTGTGACGCTGGCTATGCTAGGTATTTCGCGCGTTGGGTGGAGTGGTACCTTATATCACACTCCCAATAGAGTTATCTCTTTTCTTAAAGGTCAACGTATGGTTGAGAAGGGGTGTGCCGTGTATTTGGCTTATGTGAGAGATATCACTGTTGATACCCCTTCTGTTGATTCAGTTCCAGTGGTACGGGATTATCCTGATGTGTTTCCAGCTGATCTTCCGGGCATGCCGCCTGATAGAGACATTGATTTTGGCATTGATTTGTTGCCAGGCACTTAGCCCATTTCCATTCCTCCTTACCGTATGGCTCCTTCTGAGTTGAAGGAGTTGAAGGATCAGTTACAGGAATTGTTTGATAAGGGTTTTATTCGACACAGTGTTTCACTTTGGGGTTCTCCTTTCTTATTTGTGAAAAAGAAAGATGGTTCTATGCGCATGTGTATTGATTATCGCCAGCTGAACAGGGTTACAGTAAAGAACCGTTATCCTTTGCCTTGTATTGATGATTTATTTGACAAGCTTCAGGGCGCACATGTATTTTTCTAAGATTGATTTGCGCTCAGGTTACCATCAGTTGAAGATTCGGGAGCTGGATATCCCGAAGGCTGCTTTCAGGACTCGGTATGGCCGTTATGAGTTTCTAGTTATGTCATTCGGGCTGACTAATACCCCCGCAACATTTATGCATCTGATGCACAGTATTCAGGCCATATCTCGACACGTTCGTCATTGTTTTCATAGATGATATTCTTGTTTACTACCGGAGTCGGGAATATCATGAGCAGCACCTGAGATCAGTGCTTCAGACCTTGAGAGATAAGAAATTGTATGCTAAGTTCTCAAAATTTGAGTTCTGGTTGAGTTCTGTGGAATTTTTAGGCCACGTGGTATTGAGTGAGGGCATCCGAGTGGATCCGAAGAAGGTAGAGGCCGTGCAGAGTTGGTCGAGGCTGTCCTCAGTTACAGAGATTCGCAGTTTCCTGGGCTTGGCGGGTTACTACCGCCGTTTTGTGGAGGGATTTTCATCGATTGCAGCCCCTATGACTAGATTAATCTAGAAGGGTGCTCCATTTCAGTGGACAGAGGAGTGGGAGGCGATCTTTCAGAAGCTCAAGACAGCTTTTACTACAGCCCCAATCTTGATATTGCCTACTGGTTCGGGGTCTTATACAGTTTATTGTGATGCCTCACGAGTTGGCCTTGGAGTGGTGTTGATGAAGGACGGTAGGGTGAATGCCTACGCATCAAGACAATTGAAGATACATGAAAAGAATTACCCTATCCATGACCTTGAGTTAGCTGCCATTGTTCACGCCTTGAAGATCTGGCGTCATTATTTGTACGGTGTGCCTTGTGACATTTATATTGACCACTGGAGTTTGCAGCACGTATTCAGACAGAAGGATCTAAATTTGCGCCAGCGCAGATGGTTAGAGTTGCTAAAGGACTATGACATCACTATATTATACCATCCGGGGAAGGCCAATGTAGTGGCCGACGCCTTCAGTCGCTAGGCGGAGAGTTTGGGGAGTTTTTCACATCTTCATGCAGCTGAGAGGCCTTTAGCCTTGGATGTTCACTCCTTAACCAGTCAGTTCGTGAGATTGGATCCTTCTGAGCTTTTCCGGGTATTGGCTTGTGTTGTTTCTCGGTCTTCCTTATTCGACCATATCAGGGAGCAGCAGTATGATGATCCTCATTTACTTGTCCTCAGGGACACGGTCCAGCACGGTGATGCCACAGATGTGACCATTGGAGATGACGGGGTATTGAGGATGCACGGCCGGATTAGTGTGCCCAATGTTGATGGGCTTCGGGACCTGATTTTGGTAGAGGCCCATAATTCGCGGTATTCCATCCATCCGGGTACTGCGAAGATGTATCAGGATCTGAGGCAGCACTATTGGTGGCGAAGGATGAAGAAGGATATAGCAGATTTTGTAGCCAAGTGCCTCAATTATCAGCAGTTCAACTGTGAACATCAGAGACCAGGAGGGTTACTTCAGCAGATTGAGCTCCTAGAGTAGAAGTGGGAGCAGATCAGCATGGACTTTGTAGTTGGACTTCCTCGGACTTTAAGGAGGCATGATGCTATTTGGGTGATTGTTGATCGGCTGACCAAATCAGCCCATTTCATTCCGGTACTGACTACTTATTCATCAGAGCGGTTGGCAGAGATATATATTCGGGAGATTGTTCGGCTGCATGGTATTCCAGTTTCTATTATTTCAGACATAGGTACTCAGTTAACTTCACGGTTCTGGAGAGACGTTCAGCAGGAGTTAGGTACCAGGGTGGAGTTGAACACAGCCTTTCATCCCCAGACGGAAGGACAGTCCGAGCGCACTATTCAGATTCTTGAGGATATGCTCCATGCGTGTGGGATTGAGTTTGGAGGGTCTTGGGATCTGTTCTTGCCATTGGCAGAGTTTGCTTACAATAATATTTATCAATCCATCATTCAGATGGCGCCGTATGAGGCATTATATGGCAGGAGGTACAGATCTCTGGTGGGTTAGTTCGAGTCGGGTGAGGCCAGGCTTTTGGGCACAGAGTTGGTTCAAGATGCATTGGAGAAGGTCAAGGTGATTCAGGATAGACTCCGTACAACCCAGTCCATACAGAAGAGTTACACGGACCAGAAGGTTCGTAGTGTTTCATATATGGTCGGAGAGCGGTTTCTACTTCGGGTTTCACCTATGAAGGGCGTTATGAGATTTGGGAAGAAAGGGAAGTTGACTCCGAGGTTTATTGTCCCTTTTGAGATATTGAGGCGTGTTGGGGAGGTTGCTTATGAGCTTGACTTACCTCCTAGCTTGGAAGGAGTTTATCCGGTATTTTATGTTTTGATGCTCCGGAGGTATTACAGTGACCTGTCCCATGTATTGGATTTCAGCTCAGTCCATTTGGACAAGGATCTATCGTATGTTGAGGAGCCTGTAGCTATATTGGACAGGCAGGTCAGAAAGCTCAGGTCGAAGAGCATTGCTTCAGTAAAGGTTCAGTGGCGGGGTCAGCCGGCCGAGGAGGCGACCTGGGAGACCGAGCAGGATATGCGTAGTTGTTACCCTCATCTTTTCACTACTTCAGGTATGACTTTATGATCGTTCGAGGACGAACAAATTTTTAAGTGTAGGAGGATGTGACGACCCGTCTGGTCGTCTTAACAATTAACGGCCCGATCCCATGTTAACTGTTTCCCCCAAGTCTATTTCTGCTTAATTGAATTGTCGGGATGTTCGGTTTTATGTTTCGGAGAGTTTTTGGATATTTAGTCCCTAAATGAGAGCTTAAGTATTGGAAAGTTGCCCGTAGTCAGAGCAATGTGAAGACAACCTTGGAATGGAAATTTGATGGTTCTGTTAGCTCCGTTAGGTGATTTCGGGGTTGGGGGCGTGTTCGAAATGTATTTTGGAAGTATGTAGCTCATTTAGGCTTGAAATGCCGAAGTTTGAATTTTGGAGTTTCCGGTCTGATAGTGAATTTTTTATCTGAGATTTGGAATGGAAGCCCGGAAATTGCAGTAGTTTTGTCATGTCTTTTGGGATGTGTGCGCAAAATTTGAGGTCATTCGGATAAGTTTAGACGTGTTTCGGCGTCTGATGTGAATTCGGGTTTTCATAAGTTTCTAGGCTTGAATCTATGCATAATCGATGTTTTTGATGTTAAGAGACGTGTTTTTAAGGCTCAATCTAGTTCAAATGAGGTGCTAGGGTTAGTTGGTGGTTTTGTTTGAGGTCCCGGGGGCCTCGGGGTTGTTTCGGATGCTTAACGGGTGGACTATGAGAATTTTTGTTGCTGCTGAACGAGACACCTTCTGGTGTCTTCGCACCTGCGAATGTTTTTCCGCAGGTGCGGTCTCGCAGGCACGGTGTCCTTGGTCGCAGGTGCGATAGGGGAGTCTTGGGCCAGTTGTCGCAGGTGCGACATGGGTACCGCAGGTGCGGGACCGCAAGCGCGACCAAACGACCGCAGGTGCGGCCCTAGTGCTTTTAAGTGACTTCCGCACCTGCGATGCTTTTTCCGCAGGTGCGGTACCACAGGTGCGGTGATCGGGTTCGCAGGTGCAAGATCCATGTGTGTTTTATTCCAACAATCCGAGGGTTTATTTCGTAAGTCAAAAAACTCATGTAAGGGCTCGGGAATTAGCGATTTTCAGTGAGTTTTGAAGAGAAGGATCATAGGTAACATTTTCTAATCCTCATTCATTGTTAGACCATTAATCCCCGTTGTTTTCTTTAGTTTAATTTTCAAAAATGGGGGAAAACCATAGGAAGGGAAGAAATGTTCCCAATCCGAAATTTTGGAAAATTGTGGGGTTTTTGGCATCGGATTTAGATTGTTTTTGGTTGAACAAGTTCGTGAGTGAATGGGTGTCCGGAAAATATGAATTTTACCCGATTCCGAGTCGTGGGTCCGAGGGGCGTTATGGTCATTTTACATAATTTCATGCTTTAGCTTTGAATTAAATAGTAGCATTAGTTGCTTGAGATGTTATTTACGATATGTAATTGAATTGTATAGATTTGGGCCATTTGTAGTCGGATACTCGTGGCAAACGTGTGATTCCAAGTTGATTTTGAGCCGATTCGAGGTAAGTGGCTTGTCTACCTTTGTGTGGGGGACTTTTCCCCGTAGGATGTGATATTTGGTGTTTGAATGCCTCGTACATGAGGTGATGAGCGCGTACTTGTGCTAATTGTTGAAAATCAAGTTTTAGTTTAAATATTTAGACTGAGTTTCTCTCTTACCTATCTTATTCTATTTGCAATTATACCCTATGTTAGCTTAGAAGATCATGCCTAGTTTCCCAAATTGCATATCTGCTTAAACTGCTTTAATTGTACTACTTGAAGCATGTTAGGCTAAATTTACTTGTTGCCTTGTATTTTTGCACTCTAAATCAGAATGTTTTCTTATTGTAGTTGCGTGTTTACTTTGGGACTGCGGGTTAGATTCCCGATATATCCCCACGCACATTTACTTTGGGACTGCGGGTTAGATTCCCGATAGATCCCCCTGCACATTTACTTTGGGACTGTGGGTTCGAATCTCGATAGATCCCCCTGCACATTATTAGCTGGACTACGGGACGGTATCCCGGGAGATCCACTGGACAGGTGAGAAAAGGACTACGGGACGGTATCCCGGGAGATCCTTCGGATATCCATATGATGGACTACATGACGATATCCCGGGAGATCCTTCGGATATCAATATGATGGACTATGGGACGGTATCCCGGGAGATCCTTCAGATCTACATATGATGGACTACGAGACGGTACCCCGGGATATCCTTCGGATATATATATATGATGGACTACGGGACGATATCCCGGGATATCCACCGGACATTTGAGAAAAAACTACAGGACGGTATCCTGATAGATCCTCATCGTTACCATTGTTATTATGTTGTACATATTCCGGGTTTACTTTATTCTTGTGTTTATTTATTGCCTTGCTTGACCTGTCTTATTTCACTGTTGTACTCGTTATTGCCGTTGTTTTTCATACTGTAAATTCCTATTATATTTTGATCTGAGTAGGGCCCTGACCTTCCTCGTCACTACCCGACCGAGGTTAGTCTTGGCACTTACTGAGTACCGTTGTGGTGTACTCATGCCCTTTCATGCGCATGTTTTTCATGTGCAGATCCAGGTACCTCGACTCAGGCGCACTATCCCCGAGCTTGAGAGATTTAGCGGAGACTTCAAGGTATATCAGCCGCATCCGCAGACCAGGAGTCTCTATCTTATTCCAGTTTTTGTGAAAAGTTTATCCCTCCTTTCATTTGTATAGATATTCTGGAGTTAGAGCAGTGTATTATATTCTGTTAGCCTGTGGTTTCCGTGAGTTTCCGGGTTTTGGGGTTATGTTGTAGACTTCCGCATTATTTTGGATTGTTCAGTTTCTTTTACTTAATTATTCCGCAAACTATGTTGTTATTCCACATTGCTAGGTTGACCTAGTTATAGGGACTAGGTGCCGTCACGACATGTTCACGGAGGGCGAATTGGGGTCGTGACAATAATATTAACAAGTACAACACAACAAATGACAATGTTTACAAGAACAACACAAGGAAAACAACTCAGGTGCCTCTGTTCACCAGGAGACGGTACAACTAGTTCACGAGGAGTAACCATAACAGAGAATAATAAGCGTAATAAGAACAACTCAACAAGGGAGAATAATATAAACCAAAAATTTCATACTACGTAGTTCAACAAGGAAGTTAACATGAATCAAATAATTTCAAATAAGGAATTATCAACTAAACATACGATATCTAACTTCTTTTACGGTTGGGCAAGATACAAAGAATATACAATGTTTTCAAGTAAGGATGAGCCGAAGAAAGATAACTGTAACCTCTATTAAGACCAATTAATTACGTGAGAGATCCGAATGATTTCCGAATAGAGACAAGTAGTTATGAAGGTAACGCGACTATAGAAGGGTATGGATTTTCAGTTAAACAAAGCAAGAGTCAGTTATGCAACTAGAATAGACAAAAAGGGCAAATAATTTCCAAGTAAAGACATGTAGAGGTGAAACAATTAACGGGGAACTCATTCATATCAAAACAACTTCATACTCAGTAGTTACAAGGAGCTAAGAACCTAATAAGGGCAAATTTCCACAAGTAAATCCGAGCACGCACTCGTCACCTCACGTACAAGGAATACAATCAACAGAGAACACTAAAATCCTAAGGGGAAGTCCCCCACACAAGGTTAGGCAAGATAGTTACCTCGAACCGGCTCAAAATCAACTAGAAACCACGTTCTCTCCACGAGTATTCAACTCCAAATGGCCCAAAATCTATACAAATCAGTTACATATCGTAAATAACATCTCATGCAATTGATTATACTATTTAATTCTAAGCTAACGCGCGAAATTAGGAAAAATGACCAAAATGCCCCTCAGACCCACGTCTCGAAATCGGGTAAAAGTTATATTTCCCGGGCACCCATTCACTCATGAACTCACTCAACCAAAAACAATCGAAATCCGATGCCAAAACCCCCATAAATTTTCAGAATTTCGGGTTCGAAAAATCTCAACCTTTTCCTATGGTTTTTCTCCCATTTTTGATAATTAAACTAATGAAAACAAGGGGAATTAATGGTCTAATAATGAAATAGGATTAGAAAATGTTACCTATGATCCTCCTCTTCAAAGCCCACATAAAATCGCCAATTCTTGAGCCCTCACCCGATTTTTAGAATAATGAGATGAACTCTCGGATTTTGGAAGAAATCACATAGAAATCTCGCACCTGCGGACTCGATCATCGCACTTACGGTAGCGCATCTGCGGAAAAATCATCACAGGAGCGGAAGTTACTTACATTGCACTGGGGCCGCACCTGCGGCCATTGGTCGCGCCTGCGGTCCTGCACCTGCGGAACCCAGGTCGCAACTGCGACCACTGGCCCAAGACTCCACTATCACACCTACGATCAAGGCCATCGCGTCTGTGAGGACGCACCTGCGGAAAAACCTTCGCAGGTGCGAAGACACCAGAAGAGGTCTGGTTCAGCAGTTGCCAATCCCCAATTTCACCCACTAAGCACCCGAAACAACCCCGAGGCCCCCGGGACCTCAACCAAAACCACCAACCAACCTTAAAAACTTATTTGAACTAGGTCGAGCCTTAAAAATACGTCTCGTAACATCAAAAACATCGATTACGCATAGATTCAAGCCTAGGAACTTAGGAAAATTCTAGAATTCACATCCGACGCCGAAACACGTCTAAACTCATCTGAATGACCTCAAATTTTGCAGACAAGTCCACAATGAAATAACGGAGCTGCTCCAACTTCCGGAATTACATTCCGACCCTCGGATCAGAAACTCACTATCGGACTGGAACTTCAAAAATTCAAACATTGGCATTTCAAGCCTAAATGAGCTACGGACTTCCAAAAAGCATTCTGAACATGCGCCTAAGTCTAAAATCACCATACGAAGCTGCTGAGATTGTCCACGACCCATTTCGAGGTCGTTTACTCAAAAGTCTAATCCCGATCAACTTTTCACTGTTCAAACATCCAAAACAATATTCCTTCTTCAAATTTGACTCTAAACTATCCGAAAGCAAATTCCACCATGCACGCAAGTCGATACTCATATTCCGAAGTTGTTCCAGACCTTGTGCCGCTGAACAGGGTTTAATTTCTCAAAATGACCGATCGGGTCGTTACATCCTCCCCCTCTTAAAACCAACGTTCATCCTGAAACGTGCTAGATTCGCCTCGAAGTCCACAAGTCATTAGGTGCACACTTCTAACATACACCCACGGGTGATCCCACGGCACCCCTATCCACTTAAGACTGACGGCACCATCTCGACAGAGATTTAACCTTTCTAGCAATATCAATAAGCCTTCAAGCCAGAATTCACACCTTCCATCAGTTTCCAAAAGACCCGATTCTAAATCCATATTCAGTATCAGTCTCAACCTGCTGCTTCAATTCATGCAACACATGCAGGGTACAACTACACAACATGAGACACCACACATGGGCTCACAAGAACATTTCTGATAGCAATACTTGCCTGAGATCAAATATAGACCGGCCATAAGCCTCATATTCAATAGGAACGATTTTCAAACCTCCATAACACAGGAGATGATACAATAACCACGATAACCATATATCAAAACACCAGAATAACCTCACCTCAGCTAATACTAGCGGGCACACGCCCCACAAGCTAAAACTCACGAAGCATAGAACGAAAATGACTGGATATGGGAAGGGAAACACATAAGGGAATTATCAACCAAGTCAAACTAGCACAATCTACAAAACACAAAACATTTAACAAGAGAGAATGAAAGTATACAAAGGACTCGCAAGGATCTTATACTGATTTAACCCCCACCGCGGCACACAGCCCGGTCTCAACATATCAATTCACCCGAAATCAAAAGGGTACCGCCCTCAACACTGAATCACAAGTAGGGCATATCTCAACCCAACTAAAGACTCACACTAGATCGATTCAGTCTACAACTCACAACAAAGGTTTGGCTCCCACACCGGTGGAGCATAGAAATCACATCAAACCTACTGAAACAGGCAACATGAATTTACTACTAGCCTCATAACTCTCGACAACAGCTAGAAACAGATGGTAGATACAGCTATCACTCATGGAACTTCCCAACGGGATAATCAAATAAACAGAGTACAAATCATGAAACACACACATAGGTAGGATAACAAATAAGGGTACTCACCCGATAAGCAGAACTATGAGGAACTACAGATAGTGCCCCTATATAACAAACCGAGTCCATACCTGAATGACATTTAACTGCGCAACGACCTCAAACCTACTATGTAACACATCAACAAGCCGGGCCTCCCCCTCTTGGGCGCCCTCTACCTGCCTGAATACCCTGCTGTGACACATCGGTCCGAAATCTGGGACAATCTCTCACCATGTGGCCAGTATCTCCGCACTAAAAGCACCCCCTCTGCTGACGGGGTGGTGGAAACTGTGCGATACGGGTACTCCGAGACCCATGAACACCTGAGTCACCGTGCAAAGCTTGAAGCGTGAACTGGACTAGCTGACCCGCAAAACCTCTACCATGACGCACCCTGCCTCAAAAATATGGACCAGTATATCTCCCCGGTCTACGAGGCCTCCTCGCCTCCTCAAAATCTCTCTCCCGATCTCGTCTGCTCTCCCTCTCGTGACCCTGCCTGCCCTCTCTCTCTCTAGCATGCATACTCCCTATCCTCCTAGCAATGTTCACCACATGCTGATATGGAATATCCATGCCCAACTCACCAGCCATACTGGATCTGATGCTAGGAATAAGCCCCTCGATGAACCGGCATACTTTCTCACGAACAGTAGAAACCAGGGATGAGGCATGTCTAGCCAAACTGGTGTAACGAACAGCATACTTCGAGACGGTCATAGCACCCTGGCGCAAATGCTCAAACTCCACGCGCCATGAATCCCTGAGGCTCTGAGGAACAAACTCTCTCAGGAACATATCTGAAAATTGGGTCCAAGTCAGTGAAGTTGCCTCGTCTGGGCTGTCTAACTCATAGGTGCGCCACCAATCATAGGCGGCTCCTTGAAGCTGGAAAGTAGTGAAAGAAACCCCGCTCGATCCGGAGATACCCATAGTATGGAGAATACGGTAACACTCATCAAGAAACCCCAAGGCATCGTCTTACGCTAATCCACTGAATACCAGAGGGTCATACTTCTTGAACCTCTCTAGTCTCATCTGCTCTTGCTCGGAAGCCACTGCCATGCCCTCGGGCTGAACTGGTACTGCAGGCGGTGCAGGGATAATCTCAGGGACCTGCTCATCATGTTCTCGCTGCTCAGGAGTGCGGGCGGCGGGAGTCTGTGCTCCTCCCCCGGCTTGGGATGTGGCTGCAGCAAGGGGAAGCGACCCTACTTGAGCCAAAGTGATGTACATGCTCATGAAATGTGCCAAAGTCTCCTGAAGGACTGGAGTAGTAGTAGCAGTAGGTGTGTCAGGTGCCTAGACTCCGGCTGAATCAGCTGGTGGTACCTCGGCGTCTGTTCGTGCAGGTGCTCTCGCCGCACCACGTGCGCGTCCTCGAAATCTAGCCCGGCCCCGACCTCCGACGGTCTCAGTAGGGGGCGCGGGTGCCTGATCACCTCGGGTAGTACGTGTCCTCACCATCTGCGAGAGAGTTGAAGACATAGGCTTAGAATTGATGTCAAAAGAAATATCGCACGACAAGAAAATCAAATAAAGTGGAATTTTCCTAACGGTTACATAGCCTCTCGTAGATAAGTACAGACGTCTCCGTACCGATCCACGAGACTCTAATAAACCGGCTTGTGATATGTGACTCCTATGAACCTAGGGCTCTGATACCAACTTGTCACGACCCCAATTCGCCCTCCGTGAACATGTCGTGACGGCACCTAGTACCTACGACTAGGTAAGCCTAACAATGCGGATGATAAACCATAATTGCGGAAGAAAGTAATTAAAACTAAACTAGTAAAATAAACAGCGTTTAAGGTGCCGCTCGGCACATACAATAACAACTCTCGAAGCTAACAAAATTCCCAAAACACGGAATCTCACAAATCACAAGCTAAGGGATACATAAGGGGTTCTAACTCAAGGATGTCTAAATAAAGGAAAAATACTGGAAGGCTATACTTATTACAGAAGATAGAAAGTGACTCTTCGGTCTGCGGACGTAGCAGATATACCTCGAAGTCTCTATAGAAACGCCTCCTCCCAAGGCTGGCAGAACTGAATGGATGTACCTGTATCTGCACAACAAAAATGTGCAGAAGAGTAGCATGAGCACACCACGGCGGTGCCCAGTAAGTATCAAGCCTCACCTCGGAGGAGTAGTGACGAGGGACAGTCGAGATATCTACCGGTTAAATAATACAGTATAATCATAGGTACAACTGAAATGATATACAAATATGTAAAGACTGCACGAAGAGAACATTAATGCTACAATTCACCATAAGAGAGAAAGAACAGCGAGCACCAACAAGAAAATGATAAATGATGATACGTAATGACGGCAAAATCACAATCCAAATCCTAAGGTCAGAACACAATAAGTGGAAAACAAATCAATAACTCATAACCTACGATGATGTTCACATAAGGTCTTATTCAACTCTTTCCACAATCTTATCAAAACTCGGTCAAATCACAACTCACAAAATCCCAGCATCAGAAATTCTAACACTGGGCATCCTGTGCCCCATCAGTCTCACAGTCATGCGGACAACTAACTAGCTAACTACGGCCAATCTCATATATAAAATGGATAAACTAGGGCGTACCTCCACCCTTAGTAAAATCAGGAGAAAATCACCCCAAATAGGAGTGTTCAACTACGTGTATGCTTGTGCAAGTGTTTTAACAAGAATTCTATCAGCTAGTAACACAAAAGGGAGAACAAACCGCACGTACGATGTTCCCTCACAACTCCCAAGCGATAAGGCTCATATAGGTAGGCAACCCACAATAACAATATTACACAACATATGAATGCCTCCACAGGCCGTCACAATTATTTAGACATAGCCCACTTTATTTCGCCACGTGTGCAAATAACAATATAATAAGTCCTGCATTATTCCGCCACACGTGCAACATAATGTTCCCACCTTATTCCGCCACATACGCAACCCACATATAAGCATATAGACATATCCCGCCTTATTACGCCGCATGTGCAATACATCAATATCAACAATAGCACGACAGAAACCTCGTGCTTCGCAATGTCAACAACCACACGGCAGAAACCTCGTGCATCACAATACCAACACTAGCACGACAGAAACCTCGTGCATCACAATACCAACACTACCACGGCAGAAACCTCGTGCATCAAAATATCAACACTAGCACGGCAGAAACCTCGTGCATCATAATATTAACAAGTAAAACACAACAAATGACAATTTTTACAAGAACAACACAAGGAAAACAACTCAGGTGCCTCCGTTCACCAGGAGACGGTACAACTAGTTCACGAGGAGTAACCATAACAGATAATACTAAGCGTAATAAGAACAACTCAACAAGGGAGAATAATATGAACCAAAAATTTCATACTACGTAGTTCGACAACAAGGAAGTTAACATGAATCAAATAATTTCAAATAAGGAATTATCAACTAAACATAGGATATCTAACTTCTTTTACGGTTGGGCAAGATACGAAGAATATACAATGTTTTCTAGTAAGGATGAGCCGAAGAAAGATAACCGTAACATCTATTAACACCAATTAATTATGTGAGAGATCCTAATGATTTCCGGATAGAGACAAGTAGTTATGAAGGTAACGCGACTATAGAAGGGTAGGGATTTTCAGTTAAACAAAGCAAGAGTCAATTATGCAACCAGAATAGACAAAAAGGGCAAATAATTTCCAAGTAAACACATGTAGAGGTGAAACTAATAACAGGGAACTCAATCATATCAAAACAACTTCATACTCAGTAGTTACAAGGAGCTAAGAACCTAATAAGGGCAAATTTCCACAAGTAAATCCGAGCACGCACTCGTCACCTCACGTACAAGGAATACAATCAACAGAGAAGACTCAAATCCTAAGGGGAAGTCCCCCACACAAGATTAGGCAAGATACTTACCTCGAACCGGCTCAAAATCAACTAGAAACCACGTTCTCTCCACGAGTATCCGACTCCAAATGGCCCAAAATCTATACAATTCAGTTACATATCATAAATAAAATCTGAAGCAATTGATTCTACTATTTATATTAAGCTAAGGCGCGAAATTAGAAAAAATGACCAAAACGCCCCTCGGGCCCACGTCTTGGAATCAGGTAGAAGTTATATTTCCCGGGCACCCATTCACTCATGAACTCACTCAACCAAAAACAATCGAAATCCGATGCCAAAAACCCCATAAATTTTCAGAATTTCGGGTTGGAAAAATCTCAACCCTTTCCTATGGGTTTTCCCCCATTTTTGATAATTAAAGTAAAAAAACAACGGGAATTAATGGTCTAACAATGAAATAGGATTAGAAAATGTTACCTATGATCCTCCTCTTCAAAACCCACAGAAAATCGCCAATTCTTGAGCCCTCACCCGATTTTTAGAATAATGAGATGAACTCTCGGATTTTGGAATAAATCACACAGAAATCTCGCACCCGCGGACTCGATCACCGCACTTGCGGTTGCGCATCTGCAGAAAAAATATTGCACTGGGGCCGCACCTGCGGTCGCTGTTGCGCCTGCGGTCACGCACCTGCGGAACCCAGGTCGCACCTGCGACCACTAGCCCAAGACTCCACTATCGCACCTGCGATCAAGGCCATCACGCCTGTGAGGACGCACCTGCGGAAAAACCTTCGCAGGTGCGAAGACACCAGAAGAGGTCTGGTTCAGCAGTTGGCAAGTCCCCAATTTCACCCGCTAAGCACCCGAAACAACCCTGAGGCCCTTGGGACCTCAACCAAAACCACCAACCAACCTTAACACCTTATTTGAACTAGGTCGAGCCTTAAAAAAACATCTCGTAACATCAAAAACTTCGATTACACATAGATTCAAGCCTAGGAACTTAGGAAAATTCTAGAATTCACATCTGACACCGTAACACGTCTAAACTCATCCAAATGACCTCAAATTTTGCAGACAAGTCCACAATGACATAGCAGAGCTACTCCAACTTCAGAAATTCCATTTCGACCCTCGGATCAGAACCTCACTATCGGACTGGAACTTCAAAAATTCAAACTTTGGCATTTCAAGCCTAACTGAGCTACGGACATCCAAAAAGAATTTCGAACACGCGCCTAAGTCCAAAATCACCATACGAAGCTGTTGAGATTGTCCACAACCCATTTCGAGGTCGTTTACCCAAAAGTCTAATTCTGATAAACTTTTCACTGTTCAAACGTCCAAAACAAGGTTCCTTCTTCCAATTTGACTCTAAACTATATGAAATCCGAATTCCACCATGCACGCAAGTCGATACTCATATTCCGAACCTGTTCCAGACCTTATGCCACTGAACATGGCTTAATTTCTCAAAACGACCGATCGGGTCGTTACATGTTTAATTAATAGTACCCTATGGGCATGTTTAATTTCTCAAAACGACCGATGTGGTGATTCTTTATGTGCATACCATTAGAAATCATGCCCATAGGGTCTTGTCTCAATGTTTGAAATCTGAAGTTTCGTACTTTGCATCCTAGAAATCCTATTTATAGGTCGTTTATAAATTCTACATGAAGAACCCATATTTTGTGCATATTTTCAAATCTCAATGTGCTTTAGAAATCATGTATATAGGATATTCTTTGTGAATTATCGAACTTGTATGACATTCTATTAACGTCTCTGCCCACATAGATATCATGTCTATAGGAAATAAAATATAAAATCAGTTTTCTGCATTTAGATATCATGCCTATAGGATGTAATACTTGTAATCAGTTTTAGCACTTAGAAATCATGCCTATATGGGTTAATTAATTCTGTAAAAAAATAGAAAGCATGCTTATAGGATCTAAAGAAGATAAAAAACTGTCTATTAAAATTAGTAACTCGTTTATGAAATATGTTATAGGTCTACAATTAACAGTTGTAGATACCATGCTTATAGGATTCTGTTCTGGTTATCACTTACGCAAACTTATAGGAATTATGGGGCTAGAAAGAACTGTGATTTAGTATTGCCTGAAGTTTTCCCAGACTCAGAGTATTTAACAGAATCAGTAGGAAAACTAATAGGAATCGCTACTCGCTTTAATAAGGATGTTATATATTCTATTTATGCTCATCTAGATATCCTGCCTATAGGATCTTAAATCATTAAAGATTGTTTTTTTGAATAGCGTGCATTTGTTTTGTTTACTTGTGGAGGTTAACATGAGCCCCTATTTTCTCTTTATGTGATAGTGCTACTTGACTTTTGTTTGTCGCTTAGTTTTCTCATTTTAAGCAACATAAGTGATTCTTAACCACCTTAAATAGAGGTTCTAAACACATCCAGGGCCATACGTAAGGGATGGGTAGTGCACGCATAGGGTACGCACTGGAAGTTATTAAAATGCTCAGGTAATAACTGAAAGATAGTAACTGGGTAGTAAAAGTGATAATGACATGTGTGCTAATATTATGCGTAACACCCTAATTTGGGGAAAGTTACCAAATATTGCATGAAAATGATCCTATAGGCTAAAAAACATAGGACCCCTTTTATTCCTGTTTTTAAAGTAAATATCTATTTGTTTTAAATTGTTTAACTTTCCTTTAAAGGCTAATTCGCCTAATTGAGTTTGGTTGGGACCCACCGTTGTGGACCTCGTGGGGTGTCACGACCCTAGTTCGCCCTCCGGGAACATGTCGTGATGGCACCTAGTCCCTATAACTTGGTAAGCCTAGCAATGCGGAATATCAACATAACTTGCGGAAATTATTAAGTAAAAGGAAGCTGAACAATCTAAAAGGAAGACTGTATATAAATGCCACTTGGCATATACAACCCAAAATAATACGGAAGTCTACAACATCACCCCCAAAACCCGGAAACTCACGGGAACCACATGCTAACAGAATATAATACACTGCTCTAACTCCAGAATATCTATACAACTGTAAGGAAGGATAAACTTTTCACAAAAACTGGAATAAGATAGAGACTCCTGGTCTGCGGACGCGGCAGATATACCTCGAAGTCTCCGCTAAAATCTCTCAACCTCGGGGATAGTGCGCCTGAGAGGAGGTACCTGGATCTGCACATGAAAAACATGCGCAGGAATGGGCATGAGTACCCACAGCGGTACTCAGTAAGTGCCAAGCCTAACCTCAGTCGGGTAGTGACGAGGAAGGTTAGGGCCCTACTGAGGTCAAACAATATAATAGGAAATTGCAGAATAAAAACAGACAGTAATAATGAATACAATAGTGAAGTAAGTCAGGTCAAACAAGGCAATAAGAAAACACAAGAACAGAATAAGCCTGGAGTACGAACAGCTCAATAACAATGGTAACAATGAGGATCTCCCAGAATATCGTCCTGTAGACCTAAAGTAAATGTGCAGGGGGGATACCCAATCGAAATCTCCTCAGGAATCGCCTCTCCCGATCTCCAAAATTCTAAAATTGTGAAATGACAAAACCCTCGGATCTTTGGAATATTAACAGGGATTTTTGCACCTGCGGTGTCTAAATTCGCACTTGTGATACCGCACCTGCGGAAATAGCATCGCAGGTGCGGAAGTCACTTAATGCACAGGGACCGCACCTGCCATCGCATTGGTTGCACCTGCGGTCCCGCACCGGTGGAGCCCAGGTCGCACCTGCGATCAATGGCCAAGGCTCCCCTATCGCACCTGCGACCAAGGCCACCGTGCTTGCGAGGCCGCACCTACGGAAAAACCTTTACAGGTGCGGGGACACCAGAAGCCGGGTCCAGCAGCAGCAAAAATTCTCATACTCCACCCGTTAAGCATCTGAAACAACCCCGAGGCCCCCGAGACCTCAACCAAAACCACCAACCGACCCCAGCACCTCATTTGAACTAGGTCGAGCCTTAAAAACACATCTCGTAACATCAAAAGCATCGATTATGCATAGATTCAAGCCTAGAAACTTAAGAAAAAATCCGAATTCACATCTGACGCCGAAACACGTCTAACCTTATTCGAATGACCTCAAATTTTGCACACACATCCCAAATGACATGAGGGAACTACTGCAACTTCCGGAATTCCATTCCGACCCTTGGATCAAAAATTCACTATCGAACCAGAAACTCCAAAAATTCAAACTTCGGCCTTTCAAGCCTAAATGAGCTACGGACTTCCAAAATACATTCCGAACACGCTCCCAACCCCGAAATTACCTAAAGAAGCTAACAGAACCATCAGATTTCCATTCTGAGGCCGTCTTCACACTGCTCCGACTGCGGGAAACTTTCCAACACTTAAGCTCTCATTTAGGGACTAAATATCCGAAAACTCTCCGAAACATAAAATCGAAAGTCCTGACAATTCAATTAAGCAGAAATAGACTTGGGGAAAATAGTTAACAGGGGATCGGGGCATTAATTCTTAAGAAGACCGACCGTGTCGTCATAAGGGGTGACTAACACCTTCCCCTCAAGCTAATTTCGAGCCCTTACCCAAATCTCTGGTGACGTAAACTAGTTTCATGAGTTATTTGCTTTAGGTGCCCTGAAGCACCTTAATCCTCTAGGTGGAAACTCTTTAAATCCCATACCCCATACCAAAAGGAAGGGAGTTGTGTCGAAACCTGGACTCCGTGAGGATAAAGGGGGCGCGACAGCATGGCGACTCCGCTGAGCATTATCCTTAGGCTCTTACCATAATGAACTTGCTTTTTGTGAATTAGTCCTTAAGCATGCTTTATTCTGTTAATACTTGCGCACCCTTTCCCTTTCCCATTTCATGTGAATTTCTTTGCCTATTTTTTAAGCCTTTATGATTTCTCTTTCTTGTTTTATTACTCTTTATTATGTAAACTTACTTGTCTCTTTGTTTTCTTTACTTTTTTCTAAACTGCCTTTTCAATTATTAAATACCGCATTTATTATTTTTAACGTGCAAATACGTGACAACATGCTATTTTCTTTTGCATAAATCATGTTCAACATCATATTCCACTCCTGCGTAATCAATACCATAGCAGCGCTTGATGAGTGTTTGCACTCTTCCTATATATCATCCCTTTGAATTCGGAAAGACTTATTTGCGGTAAAACTTGTCGATCAGCGGTGCAGTCGATGGTTTCGTGTCTTTACCCCTCAAGTTGTCCGTTTGAGGGCACCAATCTAGACCTCTATAGAAACCTTACTCTGATTTATTATACATGCATCATGGTCAAAACCTAGCTAGGGTTAATATGTTGTCCACATTATAACCCTTTAGGAAAAACCTTGTCCCAAAGTCCACCGGGGACTCCATAATCCCAACGGACGCAACCACGATCTGTGCATTAATTTGGAAAAATAAGTGCCAATATGCTAATCACTGATGTACAAATAGTCGAATCTGGTGGGGGAAATGGTCTAACTTTATTTGTTTTGCAGAAAATGAGGCACGAAGTCCCAAGGTTCGGCATGGTCCGTAACATACCACCATTGTTGCTAGATTGGTGGGAAGCCTTCTGCTGGACATGCACGACCTTGGAAACCTGATCGATGGAGCCAAATGGGCCGTGCCTGGAGAAGGTCCTTCTGGGACCAAGTAGATTAGGTTTATCTGCTTTTTCAACTGTAATAAGGCCAAATGCCATTAATGACTTATATTATATAGTGTCATTTCACATTCATCTACTTTTACGTTAATGAAATGAGGCAATTATTGGCACCAAAGTTCTCCAAATGAACTTGTCACTAGGCCTACCTCGGGAAAAATGAGGCTCCCTGTGATGACCCGAAAGGTCTTGTGTAATTTAGCAGAAAACTGTGTTTCGAGGCCCTGAAAGCCTCCGTTAATCTCACCTTGGTATGCGTGCGTAGCCCGAGCGTGTAGCCGGGGAGATTTGATGTGAAAACTTGATGAAAAGTTAATTTCATAATGATTAATTAATTAAAGTTGACTTTGGTCAATATTTTTGGTAAACGGACCGGACCCGTGATTTGACGGCCCCGGAGGGTCACGGAATCAATTCTGAGGTCCCAAGCCCAAGAAATGAATTTTTGAGTTAAATTGTTTTCTGAAATTATTTAAGGAAATTGAAAATGAAATCTGATAAGAAAGTAATGGTATCGGGCCCGTATTTTGGTTCCGGCACCCGGTACAGGTCATATATTTATTTTTAGCACCTTCTGTAAAGTTTGGTTGAAATCGGACGTCGTTTGATGCATTTCAGACTTATAATGGAAAGAAATTGATGCTTGATGAAATTTGATAGAATTCATGGATTGTGAGGCCTAATTCGATGTGTATGAGGTTGTTTTTGGCGATTTGACTGCACGGGCAGGTTCGTAGGAGGTTGTGTGAGTAATCTGTGAAATTTAGTATCAATCCGAGATGTGTAGGTCAATTCGGCACGTTGTTAGCGAGGTTAGAAAACTTAAAAATTCCTAAGTTTGGTTCTTGAGGTTTGGGGGTGTGAATTAGAGTTTTAGCATTGTTTTGAGTGTTCCGGTGGCTCGAGCGAGTCCGTATTATGATTTGGGACACGTTGGTATATTTTGATTAGGGCTCGGGTGGGCCCAGGTGCCTTCCGGGCACCTAACGGGGCTAAAAACCACCAAACTCAGCTGCTGGTGCACCTGCTTTGGTGTGACCGCAGGTGCGGTTGTCCAGCATCGCAAGTGCGAGACCGCAAGTGCGGTCCCAGGCATCGCAGGTGCGAGCACCAGGGTCCTGGCCAACCTTCGCAGGTGCGGAAAATTTCATCGCAGGCGCGAGACCGCAGGTGCGGTCTCCCCTTTCGCAGGTGCGATCCCAGACCCCACAGCCCAGTTCCGCAGGTGCGAGGTTCTCCTCGCAAGTGCGAGACCGGAGGTGCGGTCCCTTCCATCGCAGGTGTGATCACTGTTCAGGCAATAAGTTAAATACGGGTTTTAAACCCATTTTCCTCATTTCTCACCTCTTTCCTTAGGCGATTTCTACCATTGTTGAGAGCTTTCGACCAGGCCGTGTGAGGTAAGCAATTTCCACCCATAAACTTGTTTCTTGCATGTATCTTAGCCTAATTAATTACACAAATTAGTGCAAAAATTCAAGAAATTGGGTAGTAACCTAGAACATGTAATCACCTTAGAATTTTTCTTGAATTGGCTGTGAAATGAAGTAAAAATCGTATATTTATGATCCTTACGCCTTGGGTGAGTGTTTCCTCCGAAAGTCTCGAGAATCCGAGCGAGCGGGCCCGGGGTCGAAATTTGATAAATTTGAAAGTATGCTAGGAAATGGGTAATTAGGGCATGTGATTGAATCTTTGAATTCTTATTGATATACTTGAGTTGATTATGCCTAGATAATACCATCCTGGAGTCAAATTCTAAAGGAAAAGCGGTGTTAGAGGGTTGATTGCTACACTTTGGACCCGAGGTAAGTGTTCGGTCTAACCTTAGCTTGACGGAATAGGAGTGAATCTTGTTTACTAATTGCTAATTGTAGAGTACGATGTATAGGCATGGTGACGAGTATTTATACATTGGCGTCTACCATGACCGTGAGTCCTTATATTGTGAATATGTGATGTTACATTCTTTGGAGCGTTGGCTCCATTTGTGAATTGAATAGAGAGGAAATATGTGATATTACATTCCCTGGAGCGTTGGCTCAATTTGTGTATTGAATAAAGAGGAAAATATGAGATATTACATTCTTTGGAGCGTTGGCTCAATTTGTGATAGAATAAATCACGGAGATGAAAGTGAAAGAAAGAGGAAGAATTACTAAAATATACCCTTGTCGGGTCATTGTTGCTTTTGATATTTCTCTTTGATGATTTTACTTATTCTTTCCTTATTTATGACTCATAATTGGTACTGCCTTCTTTAATTATGCTACTGGACTAATTTCTGGGTATTGATTGTTTTGACCGACCTATAAATGGTCTTTAGGCTTATTGCTTACCTTATTTAGCTTCAATCCTGCCTGCTAACTGATTTCGTATGCGATTCTCCTTTATTTAAGGGATATTTCCCAGATTCTGTCTTATTAATTGATTGAGTTTATCCCTAACTGATTGGTTAATTGATTTGCATAGTTTATTTATGTACCATTAATTTTCCTTGCCTTATTTGTTTACTCTGTTGAATGCTATATAAACCTTGCACCATTCTGATTTTAAAAGGACATACATACACCTACACACACGCCTATGATTACAAGCACACACTGAGACACAAACACACTTGCACACTTACACGCACACAACTTGAGTTCTTTATGATACTTCGATGTGCTGCACTGTCTAGCCGGCTAAAAGCCAAGGCTAGACTCTTGGATTCCAATTGCCTTCACCTTCCTGTTTTCTATCTCCTTAACTGGTATGCCTCAATTTCTATTATCATGTTCTATTCTATATGCTATGTAGCCAGTTTACTATAGACATCAACATGCTTCTATTTTGGTATTTGTTTCCTGGCCATCTCTTTCTCAACTACTATGCCTCAGTTCTTATTCCCTGTGAATTATATGATTAGCTTACTTCGAACCTCGATATGTCTTGTTTATTATATGTTTCCAGTTTACTTTCTAACTAGTATGCTTTAGTCTTTGTTACCTCTTTGTTCCACATGTATGTGTAGTTAGTGCTTCAAATTTCAACATGCTTCTGCCAGAAATATAAATCATGTTTTGTTTCATTTTTAGTAGCTATGTCTTAGTTCATGTTATCTTGTTCTGCTTATTGTAACTTCAGTATGTTTCTTTGCTTAATACATGTCTATATTATTCCACCTAGTAATAATTAATAAACTAAGTCAACTTCAGCAGTGTAAAACCTTGTTTGATCCAATTGTGACCCTGTTTAGTTCTGTCTATAATTTAAGTGTTCATGCTCTTGCTGTGATTGTTTAATTACTGGTACCCATGTCTAAACCAATCTGCAGAAATGTGGTTCTGTTCTGTTTGTAGTCTTGTAGCTTGTTTCTATTCACTTTTGAAAATCAAACTGCTTTGCTAAAATTATGCCATATCCTTATATACTATTTTCAAACTTCTACTCTTAGTTATCTAGGGTCATACCACCCCCCCCCCAGTGTGAGCACTGCCTAGGGTCCATGAAACTCCTCCGAACTCTGACAGACTGGGGCTGGTCTTCGAATCATTTACAACTATTTCTTTGAGAATGGTTCTGGTGTGAGCATTACCCGGGGTCCCTGAGGCCCTTGGGAACTTTGACACACCAGAAGCCCATTTGTGTATTATGGATGGACTACCTGTGGACATCAGACTTGCTTGCTTGAAGGCGTGGCTTCCGAGTTGATGTTGGACCTGCTAAGGCTCCCTATAGTGTAATGAATAGCTTTTGGTAATTCATTTATTTTGGTCTATAATAATCCTTGTAAAAACAGATATGGGGTTATTAGTAAAAGCTGGGGAGGATTGTTATATATCTTTGTCAGGTTCGGGTAGAAATCATGCATATAGGTTGTTGTGGTAATTTTTTATGTGCATACCATAAGAAATCATGGCCATAGGGTCTTGTATCACCGTTTGAAATCTAAAATTTCATACATTGCATCCTAGAAATCATGTTTATAGGCCGTTTATCAATTATGCATCTAAAACCTATGTTTTATGCATAATTTCAAATCTCAATGTGCATTAGAAATCATGTATATAGGATCTCCGTTGTGAATTATCGAACTTTTATTTAACGTCTATGCACACTTAGATATTATGTCTATAGGAAATAAAAATATAAAATCAGTTTTCTGCATTTAGATATCATGCCTATAGGAAGTAATACTTGTAATCAGTTTCAACACTTAGAAATCATGCCTATAGGGGTTAATTAATTTTGTAAATAAAACATAAAGCATGCTTATAGGATCTAAAGAAGATAAAAACATGTCTGTTAAAATCAGTAATTCATTTATGAACTATGTTATAGGTCTATAATTAACAGTTGTAGATACCATGCCCATAAGATTCTATTATGGTTATCACTTAGGCAAACTTATAGGAATTCTGGGGCTAAAAAGAACTGTGATTTAGTATTGCCTGAAGTTTTCCCAGATTAAGAGTTTTTAACAGAATCAGTAGGCAAACTGATAGGAAACAATGCTCACTTTAATAAGGTTGTTATATGTTCTGTTTATTCTCATCTACATATCTTGCCTATATGATCTTAAATCATTAAATATTTTTTGTTTGAATAACGTGCATTTGTTTTGTTTACTTGAGGAGGTTAACATGAGCCCCTATTTGCTCTTCATGTGTCAGTCCTACTTGACTTTTGTTTGTCGCTTAGTTTTCTCATTTTAAGAAACATAGATGTGTCTATAACCACCTTAAATAGAGGTCCTAAACACCTTCAGGGCCATAGGTAAGGGACTGGTAGTGCACGCATAAGGTACACATTAGAAGCTATTAGAACACTTAGGTAATAACGGAAAGATAGTAACTGCGTAGTAAAAGAGATAATGACATGTGCGCTAATGCTATGCATAACACCCTAATTTGGGGAAAGTTACCAAGTATTCCATGGAAACGATCCTATAGGCTAAAAACGTAGGAGCCCTTTTATTCATGTTTTTAATGTAAATATCTATTTGTTTTAAATTGTTTAACTTTCCTTTAAAGACTTGATTACCCTGAAAATGGTAATTAAAATTATATTTGATTTTGTGGTTCTAAAGTTATGTGATCTATTTTAATACCAGTTGTTTAGGCAATAGTTGCTAAGTGAGAGGTGAGAAAATGAGATAAGAGCGAAGGATAATGAGATTGTGCAAACCGAGCAGGTGAGAGACAGGGTCTCGGACATGGTCGAAATTGGCCTCGAGGTCGAGCTCGAAAGCTTGACGGGGGGCAGTCGAAGAGGATACATTAGTATTGAAGGCCTCGAAGACGACCTCTTTATGATCAATAGCAAGTAATAAATAAATAACAATTAATTAACACAATAAATGAAAAGCAATAAATCAATGGAGCAATTGTAAAAACTGTTTTGAGTTTAAAGAGAAGAGAATGTTCTTGTTCTTGTATTGAATATCATGTGTCTTCTAAAATGAAAAGGGTCCCCTTAATATAAGAGGGGGAAACCCAACATAGTGCATGTGCAATTAATACAAAGATAGACAGTTGGTACAACCATTTAATACCACGGTACGGGCTTGTACTATTTTACATACTTGGTCAGCTTTAACCACGTGTCTTATGGGACATTTCCCGCTTTTCCATGATGGTCTTCGATTTACACTACCTCAAGGTTGAGAACGGAGAGTCCTCGACATGCCTCCTCGATGTAAAAACTCAAACAACTTCGAGCCTTCTGAAGACGGGCTATAAAGCGTCGTAATACCATAAAATCGGGATCTCCGATTTTTGTGGTATACAGATAGTCCCCGAGAAATGTACATCAGTACGAAATAATGTACCGAGTATGTAAGGTTTAAGGCAGTATACAGAAAGCTGAAAGTGAACTGATAATCTCCACATATGCTTACATGCGGATACTGACTCAATTCTCTCAATATAATAAGTAAAATAATTGTCCGGCCCTATAAGGCTAGGTGTATATATATATATATATATATATATATGTAACTGTTCTGCTGTAATAGGCTCGCTCATAGGCGCTCGGCCATACTAGGCTCTGTATCTCGGCCAACTGGGCTCGCTCATAGGCTCTCTGCCACAGTAGACTCGGTATATAACTTACCATCTGATCTGAGGTAGCCCAAAAGGGGCCTGCCCATCGATTATAGCTCGATGATAATGAAAATATTGTAATACTATATAAATAAACCCTCTGCTCTCTAGACTGGAAAAAGAAAATACACAAATGAATATGAAGTCCCGAAAAAGAGAATATTGTAACTTGCAAAACTAGAAAAATATACGTAAATTCCGGGATATGAATTTTTCTTTATGCTTCGTTATCAAACTCGTGTACTTACGAGACCATGCCAAATGAAAGAAGGGCTTAGCCTTAACATACCTGGAATAGGGAAAACTTTGTATACTATTCTTGGCGAAGATTGCACCGCAGAACTCGACGTTGCTACTATTCCAACAAATTCTTGTTGGAATATTTTGCTTTTTTTTTTAAGCTTTTTTTTTAACAAAAATTAGCTTCTATTTCTAACGTTTTTCTTGAAGAAAGATATCAAAATGAGTTATGAAATGTATTAGCTTCTGCTCTCTAACATATTTGAACTTTTTGAAGGAATTGCTTCTGCTCTCTAATGTCTTTGAACCTAAGAAGGAATGATAGATAAGACTTGTATTCAAGTATTATGTTAGTTAAATTTTAATGTGACTATAAGTAGCCACATGGCATAAATAACTAAGAGTCATTCTTAACCATTGTGGCATTGTGCCACGCTTTGGGGAGGTGTAATTTAATAATTTTTTATCCACTTATTAGTTAACTGGGTCATGTCCCATTATCCGATAATTAATCAATTACCCGCATAATTTAAAAATTATCTCAAATTACTTAAAATTCTACTTATTTTTAATATACTTTATATATTATACTACCGTGGTCATATGGTACCTTTCATGGTACTATTCATAATTATCAGGTATTATCGCTCAACTCGTATTTTATCCCAAATTGGCCACTCTCAACGAAACTCGTTTTCTTTAATTCGTATACCCTTTATCCTTCATGACACTTATTTATCTCTTGTTATAATTAGCAGAAATATGTTAACCTCAAGATAATCTCACCCCCAGTCTGCGTCAATTAACTGTAGATGAAAGTTTTAGTGTACGAAAAACGCGAGATGTAACATCTCCCCCCCCCCTCCCACGGAAACATTTGTCCTCGAATGTTGACCGGCGCTCTTATCATTTTCATTGCCCATGTCTTCCGAATACTTTATTACTTTCCTTGCTATCTAGGCAACTATTTTGTGATTAAATCCAAAGGCTGGGGCATTCCCCCCTTTAGGCCTTTTTCTCAAACCACGACTTATGGTTGGAATCCTTCCAGTCTTGTAAATGTTACTACCTTTTTATCATGCAGCCTGTATGACTCTAACCTTGTAAGTGCGCTTAGGTGTCTCTTCTCTCCTTTTTCCTCCAGCTTTTATCCAATTTCTAGGCTTTAATTTGTAAACATATACAAAGCTTAATAAGGTGTCTCTCTGGGCACCTATAGGTATATTAAAGTTCTTCGCTCGGTACCTTGTAGAATTTGGGAATATTGCTATATCTTATTTCATAGACCTGGTTATCCATTCGTATGACTTTACTGCATCTACGTAGGTCATACTATACCATAACTCTTACTTTGATTTATCATTTTTGAGGTCTGCAACCAACTCTAGGCTACTCTCGTTGCTTATCCTTAAGACTGATGGTCTAATTTCATCTCATACTTTTGAACTTTCATCTATCTATTGTTGATTCACCTTAATGTTGATTCATCATTTACCAGTGATAACTTGATATCTTATGTAACAACGTTGCTAGGGCTCGCGTCTCATCGGGGACATCCGAAATAATTAAATTGATCCACCTAGGGGTGATACTACACTTCCACAACCGTACTTTATAGAATCCTAGTGTGACTCACCTTATATGGGTATTTTTGTCCCTTACAGTTCATGAAATCCTCTTCAAGTCATTACTCAATCGAAGGCCCGAACGTTATCCTTTATCTATCACAATTATGCCCTTATTCCACTACCAGGGTAGCATTCCATCTTTTCTAAATACTACTAGTCTTAGACTCCTTTTGAGTTCATTCTGGCTATACTGAGCCTTATATAATTTAGAGAACCCATCAGCTCTCTCTCATTTTCGTGGGCGTAATCCCGAGGGCTTATCCATTCTCGTCACCTTTTCTCTCGCCCTTTCTTATCCTTACTCATGTCTTTCTACAATCTTGTCGCTTTGCCATACTTTAGCTTGCGACCCATACATATCCATTTATACTGCTCGCAAACTTCCTTCAACTTACTTGCACCCTAGATTTCCTTATGTTATTCTGGAACGTTAAGTGAGACATCACATCATCTCAAACTCTTCTTTACTCTTTTAACTAGACCCCTCAATACCTAGAAACCATAGGCCGGAAGATATGCCACTAATGAAACCGTTATCCTTCATGGATACTGTATCCCCACACTTCTAGCCTTTTATCTGAAGTATGGACTATTCACAATCTTCTAACCTCCCTTCCACATAGGTATAATGAACGTCCATAACTTGAACTTCTATTATAATACTTGCATCTCTGGTGCCTATACAATCAGGTGGGAGCTCCATACTGAATTTTTATGAGGCTGGTATTTTTCTAACTGGCTTTATCGTAGAGCCATTATAAAATATGGCTAGTGTACTATCTCTCGTGCACCTCTGATATTAAGAGTGATTCTGCAATGTTCTCAATCACGATGTCCATAATTTTCTGCGTGTAATAATCAGATTCCCTATTTACTTCGTTGATGTAACTCTTTAGTTTCCTCCTTCTTCTGATCAGCCTTTATGTAGGCTTAAGTTACCTCCCGATCTATGGTTCATGGTATTAGTTATTATGTTTAGCCTTTCATGAGCACTGAGGAATATGCATGATACAATCCTTTAACAATTTAATCCTTCGTCTATCAATTGGGCTTAATTCTTGCTTTTAACATATACCAGAATCTTCTATGGTTGTATATGCTGCATGTATAAAATTCTGAACCCTTAAGTGTGTTCATAACGTAACCAACTCTGGATCATTGATCGAATAATTTCTTTCGTTCCATCTTTGCTTTTTTTCAACGTAAGCTATTACTTTTCTTGGTCTTTCTACCCCCCCCCCCCCCCTTGTTGCGTTATACTTAGCTTATCTTATTGCCCACACATGCCAGAGTTTTCGTACAACTCATATGATCTCGAATATTACTTTTAATTTTATTTCCCATTTATTTGCCACGGTAGGTGCCACTTTCCTTTGTAGTGCTTACAATATTGTTGTGACTTTGTTACACGACTATTTCCTCTTTAGGTTATTGTGCTTAGGTTGCAGCCTTCTTCCTTGTTTCCTCAGCTAGTCTTTCATTGTAGTACTTAGGGAGAACCCTTGACTCTTGTAAAGCTATGAGCTTATTACGGACCTTTTGATATCTTTCCTTGCCTATAATCATTTGTAGTTGTTTACCTCCATGCCTTTGTGCTTCTAGGGTTGCTCCTGAACTGATAATTTGACTGTCTTCCCAATGAACTTTTATCCCCGTAATACTCATACGGTACCTTTAACTAACCCGACTCCTATTTGAAAATATCTCAAGTATTATCATGACATTACTACGGGGCTAGATTCCCCATGTTGGGGTTTATTACATTTATCTTGCATGATCTGGTGATTTGTCTGTAACCTCTTGTCTAGTCATGACTAGGCTCTTCCTGAATCAATTACTAACTGCCCATTCTCATATCCATATTTCATGTAATCTTTCTTGGGTTATTTCCTTATCTTGATTTACCTCACGTACTGGCTCCTTATCTATCAATAACATCCGGGCAGGAACCTTTACTTCCTTTTCTTGACGTCATGCTTACGTAACGTTCTAGAATCAAAGCATATCTGTAACATTTGGATAAGTGCAATCTCATCCCTTTCTCATTTTTTATCGCATTCTTCTTTATCATTCCATATTCCCCTCTTTTAGGGAATACTACGACTTGGAGCTATAACGACCTACCTATAGATGTTTTTCCTCTTCATCTTTGGCTTCCTTTCACATCATCAATGACCCTTACTCACCTTGTGGTAATCTTTCTTTACCAAGGATAACAAAATTCCCCAATTGCGATGGTGACACTTAGTGTAACTGGCACGTACAGTCCCTTAAGCTTCACTTTGCTCATATTGCTTTCTTTAGGGAGGCGTCTCCCTGAATGACTATTATCTGAATTCATCGTGGATCTTCTTTTATTGTCCATTCTATTATTGCCGGAATGCAATATGGAATTCTCATGATACTGACTATTATCAAATCACCCAGTTCCTACTTCACGTTTAGTTTACGTTGTTCACCAGTACGTACTGATTCCTATTACTCTGTGGTCTAACTTTTCTTTCTGGTAATCACGTTAAAGTCGCGAACTTATTTCTCGAAATGAGGATGTGATTGTATGGCCTATACTCTTTTGTTTTCTTAAGGCCCATCACCTCTCGTCTCTTTCTTAATTTGACTATATATTCTATAACACTCTACTGTTGCCATCCATGTATCACATCTTACTCATAATGCTTCATTATCCCTCTTCGTACTTCCCTGCTAATATTTCTATCTATCATTTTATTCTGAAAATTTGAGCAAAATATTATTTTGCTTTTAGCTCCCCTTGCTCTAACCATTGGCTCTTCGAATTTCCAAACATTCTTTCTCTACTATGGACGAGAGCCACACTAAGGTAATATTTTCCCCTTCTAAGATTCCAGTGCACGTCTTTGCAGTACTCATATCTAGCTGTACTATTTTACAGTGCACCATATAGGTAACTCACAAGGAGATCCATTAGCACCTTTGCAATATCCTTCGGAAATGTCAACTAACGCAAACCATTCATTCATTATTTTGGGTTACTCTAACCCCAGCCGGATCCTGCTATCCTGTCCTTCTCTTAAAACATATCCATTAGCTCTCATAGGTCATGGCGGAGATATGTGTGGCCGATTATACGTACATCTATTACTGTTGAAGGTAATTCAAAATGCTTATATCTCCCTTCCTGAATGGTGAATAATGATAATCTTTATTAACTGGGTACCTTGTATCCTTCTTCACCTTGCTTCTTTTACTTGCTGCAACTCGTGTCTAACT
Organism: Nicotiana knightiana; assembly: GCA_005239525.1. Lineage (NCBI taxonomy): Eukaryota > Viridiplantae > Streptophyta > Magnoliopsida > Solanales > Solanaceae > Nicotiana > Nicotiana knightiana. The sequence goes on from ML438053.1 coordinate 85,134, forward strand.
TTCGATTCCGTTATTCCTTTTTACTGTAAGAATGGATAAGTATTCTCTTCCTAAAATCTCCTTATCAAAAACCGTACACCTTTTAGTACACGCTTGATCTGCTGAAGACCTCTCATTTACTCATCGTAAGCAAGATGCAAAATCGAGTTCTTCAAAATCAACACTTCCACGGCTATATCTCTTATCGATCGTCTTTCTGAATGTAGGCATCGTCTTATTACAAATAAAATAGAAGTTTGGAATTTGAATTCTTATAAGTGAGGTCTACCACACAATCTAGAGTAAGAAGAAATAGTGACAGTCCTAAATGCCCTGTAGCCTCCTGCTTATAAGTGTGGTTCACAACACACCCATAAACAAGACTCTACTAGACAGGTCTTGTAGACTCCCTAGGACAAAACTGCTCTGATACCACTTTTGTCACGCCCGAGCTTGGGGGAGAGAACGGCACCCAGTGCCCACCTATCATTGCGTACCACTTGCGACTACGAGACTCTAAACATGTAATGTCATACTTTGGCTATGGGATACATTACAAGATAATGTGTGATGCAAAATATAAACTAAATGAAGACTAACGCTGACTAATGTCAACATAAAGCTGGGCCGACAAGGCCGTCATAATTACTACAACTGACAAGCCAACAAAATATACGTACAGGGCCTACAAACCCAACATACTGCACTAACCGACAGTATATGTCTACAAGCCTCTACTGATAGATGTACTGTGATCGTAACATGGCCCCGACCTACCCATAACCTATTTACATATATACACGAGATGTACACAAAACTTCTAGACCCGGTAACTCCAAAGGACGGCGAGCTTACCGATAAAGCTGAACTCGGGCAACGCCTACGGAGGAGGTCTACCCATTTGTCTGTCTAAAACTGCACGCATGAAATGCAGCGCCCCCATAAAGGGACGTCAGAACGAAATAAAGTACCGAGTATGTATGGTGTAAGGCAGTATACAAAAAGCTGAAACTGAACTGATAATCTCCACATATGCTTACCGTAGTAGGCTCTCTCATAGGCGCTCGACCATACTAAGCTCTGTATATCGGCCAACTGGGCTTGCTCATAGGAGCTCGGCCACAGTAGACTCGGTATATAACTTACCATCTGATCAGAGGTTTCCCAATAAGGTCCTTCCCATCGATTATAGCTCGATGGTAATGAAAATACTGTAATACTGTAATACTGTATATATAAACTCTCTGCTGTCTAGACTAGAAAAAGAAAATACTCAAGTGAATATGAAGTCTCGATAAAGATAATATTGTAACTTACAAAACTAGAAAAATATACATAAATTCCAGGATATGAATTTTTCTTTATACTTCGTTATCAAACTAGTACAATTATGAGACCATGCCAAATGAAAGAAGGGCTTAACCTTAACATACCTGGAATAGGAAAAACTATGTATACTATACTTGGCGAAGATTGCACCGCAGAACTCCGCGTTGCTACTATTCCAACAAATTCTCGTTGGAAGCTTTTGCTTTTTTTTTTGAAGCCTTTTTTCTTTCTTTTTTTTTTGGAACGAAAATTCGCTTTTGTTTCTAACATTTTTCTTGAAGAAAGATGATATATCAAAATGAGTTATGAAATGTATTACATTTTGAAGGAATTTCTTCCGCTCTCTAATGTCTTTGAACCTAAGAAGGAATGATAGATAAGATTTATATTCAAGTCTTATGTTAGTTAAATTTTAATGTGACTATAAGTAGCCACATGGCATAAATGACTAGGAGTCATTCTTAGCCATTGTGGCTTTATGCCACGTTTTGGGGAGGTGTAATTTCATAAATTTTTATCCACTTATTAGTTAACTCATCCATGTCCCGTTATCAGGTAATTAATCAATTACCCGCATAATTTAAAAATTATCTCAAATTATTTAAAATTATACTTATTTTTAATATACTTTATATATTATACTACAATGGTCATATGGTACCTTTCATGGTACTATCCATAATTATCGGGTATTATCGCTCAACCCGTATTTATCCTAAATTGGCCACTTTCAACGAAACTTGTTTTCTTTAATTCGTATACCCTTTTATCCTTCATGACACTTATTTATCGCTTGTTAAAAATAGCGGAAATATTTTAACCTCAAGATAATCTCACCCCAAGTCTGCGTCAATTAACTCAAGATGAAACTTTTAGCGTATGAAAAATGCGAGATGTAACACCATCCCAAAAGGAAGGGAGTTGTCCTAGAAATGTCGAAACCCAAACTCCGCGAGGAAAAAGGGGCGCGAAAAGTAAAATTATTTGTATCCCTTGATTCTCCTTTATGAAGTTCTCCATGATTCGAGGGCTTGAGAAGCGTCTTTCTTGAATGTAGGACGATGTTGACCTCCTTGCGATGTATTTAATCACCAAGAACGTTGAGTAGAACTTTATTGTTTCAGGTTGATCTCCGAGAAAAACTCCGTTGATCACTCCTTTGTTGAAGAACTATGCACTTGATGATTGATCTCTCTGTTTTTGGATGTTTTCACCAATTGCGGAATGCTCTTCTCTGACTCTTAATCTAATCCTGAGAGTTGTGTAACTCATCTATTTATAGTTGTAGGGGATGGACAGTCCAACTACATATGAACTCTCTTGCTTGATTCGGATTGGCCCATGTCATTTTAGTCACTTGGTGACCTATGGTTGGTTCTTGCTTTTTCTTTTTTTGACTTGGATAGCCACATAATTTAACACGTGGTGTCATCTTTTTTGACTTGCAATTTGACTGGATATGCCATGCCACTTGACATATGGCATGTGTCTGAGCCTTAAGATGAAATGGACCTTTGGCTTGCAAATAATAAAAATGGATTACTTTAATTTGTAAAGTCCAAATTAATTATTTAACCCAATTGAATTTAATCCATATTTTGTATGGATTAGACCCAATAAATTTTATATGTATACACTCCACAATCTCAGTTCTGGCAATCTTTTCATCTATATATATGACCATGTCCTTCCAACCCTGCAGTTATAACTTTTCTAGCAACATGGTCATACCTTCCTCCTCCAAGTTCCTGAGGAGTCTACCCTTCAAGAAGTTTCTTTTTCAAAACTTGACCATCTTATCCTTCTCTGCATCAGATTCTTCTTCATCTTCTCCACTCTATTCTTCTTCCTCCATGACTTTCACTTTTCTAGATTTCAATGCAAACCTGGTTCTTTTAGACAGGGTCGAAGGCTCTACAGACTTTGTTTTTGAAACAAACTTGATTTTGGAGTCACAATCTCCGTTTCTTCTACCTCCTCCTCGTAAGGAAGGACGAGGTCCATCTCATCAATTTCAACTGCCTTAACATGCTCAACCACCTTCTTCTTTCCTTTTTCAACAACTTTTCTCTTACTTTCTTCTAAGGTGATATGCTCAAATTACACCTTAATAAATAGTGTAAAGCGGTCGATGTAAAATATAATAACCCAACTATGTTGGGGTCAAATCCCACAGGGAATAGGCGTGAAAAGATTACTTGAATAGTGTGGAACTTAGCTTAAATCGTGATTCAATTCTGTTAGCTAAAAAGTGTGTTGTAATTGAGTGAAGTAAAAACAAGTACAATTTTGTAAGATTATAATTAATTTGATTAAGTAAACCAAGGTTGTGTCCCCTTAAATTAAATGTAATGTTATCGGTGTTAATATGATATATTTCTAATGGAAGGTCCTTTGATATGCAAAAGATTTCTAAATGACTACCTTAGTAATTTCCAATAGTTGGGTAGTATTTCCTCTTTATGATTTTTCCAAATGTAGAAGAGTTGCAATTAAGATCAATCAATTTATGCCAAATAAAACCCACTTATTCCTAAGCGATTCTATTAAACAAGGTTTAACACCTCGAGTTTTTGATATTCACTTCTACCAAACCCTTACCTACTTTTCTAAGTAAAGAAAGAGTATAATGTCACTTGTCAATGTTTGCAACAACCAACAATAAATAAATAATGAGAAATGAATAAATATCAACCACCCATTATATATATATATTCAATGGTAAACACCCATTAACATTACACCCATTTAGGGTCCACAACCTTAGTATTTAAAACTAGCAACTCATGCTAAAGTTAAAAAAGATCACAATATTCAAAGTCATAATGCTTACAGAAGTGCAAGAATATTTCTTCCAAAGCTTCCAAAGGATAGAATATTCGAAGCCTTGTATTGTAGTCTCCTTTTCAAACAAGATACTCCAAAAAACCCTAATAAATCTATTAATAGTGGGCTAAGTGTCGGAGCCAAATTTTGACAAGACTGCCCCCGCAGAAAGCTTATGCGACCGCATATCTGTCGCAAAACAGGTATGCGGTCCACATATTTTCCCATTCCATCGCATATCTTCATGTCCCCAGTTCAGGGCATTCATCGCATAGTAGTAATGCGGTTCACATATTTGATATGCGACTGCATTTTTCCATCGCAAAACTTTGAGGAGCTGTCTCTACTGGAATTCTGTGGTCCATTATGCGGCTCGCAAATGTGTTATGCGGTCACATAATGGACCGCATAATCTTCATTTGATTTGGCCACTTGAGCTTTTTTACTCTGCGGTTGCCCCTTTCAATATGCGGTCTGCATGTGAGTTATGTGGTCCGCATTTGAGTTATGCGGCCGCATTCTTGCCTTCTTTCTGCTCTTTTGTGGGTTATTGACTTTTTCCGTGTTTTTGGGTCCTCAAGCCTTATGTACTACAAAACATCAAAACTTCATACGAATTAACGAACAAATGCATTAAAACGAGCTGAAATCTAAGTAATTGGTATTAAATGTGCCGAAATTCTACGGCACATCAACACCCCCAACATAAACTCTTGCTTGTCCTCAAACAACTAAAACAAAAAACTATCCTCTCCTAAACTCTTACTGAAGTCATGAAACAGTAGTAACGGTAGATGGTTTTGACTGTCGGTTTACAAGCAAGTACTTTCATGTATTTACCCTTACTGAATGACCACTATTCTTTAATAAAGCAACTAATCAACTTGTGAAATATGAGCCTTGACCAAATTGAAAAAAAGTTACTCTCAGCTAAGTGCACTTGCATTCTACTTCAAGAATCTAGCTTCTGTTAAACCTTGCAGTTCATGCCCTCACAAGAAAGAAAGTCCCAAAATCACCATATTTACAAAGACAACACAGGGAACAGATTTACAAAGACACTCACTCTCACAAGGAATTTCAAGTGTTACAACATATCCATGCCATAAGCTTGCCCTTATTTTAATTCACCGCCTATTCAAAAACATTCAGTTGGAGATCCCATAAGGAATTTTTAAGCCTTTAATGTAGGTTTAGGGAAGGTTCGGATAAGCATTTGGGAAACAAGTGACTACACCCTCCTTGAACACTTCTCACATTTGTCTTTCTTTTTGCACTTTGTTTCTTTTCAAACCGCATAGCCCTCATTGGCATCTAGTTACCGAAAAAGAACCATCCTAAATACCTCCCTAATTTTCTTCAAGCCTCCATATTAATATACATACATATATCTCAATTTTTTTTTTGTTTGTATTTTTATTTTGGAGCTTGAATAATTTCATCTGAACACTTTGAGGTATATGCTCCTACACTCACTATACAACCTTACCAATTTCCAACTTGACACCATACCCCCAACTTAGACTTTTAGCCACGGGTTCAAAAGAGGAATTATTTTACAAAAGGGGAAAGGTTTAAAATGAGGTGGCCAAAGAAAAGGCTAAAGGCTCAAAATAGGGTAACTAGTGATAATATCTATGCAATGGTTAGCTTGAAAGGCTAGAGGGGTTTCTCAAACAATGCAAAGAATGCCTAAGGTCATCCCTCCAACCGAACGTAATTAACATTAGCCTTGAAAGAGCAACTGGGCAAGTTCTAGATGATAGAGGTAAACACAAGATTTATTTACACAAACACTAACACACATGGCACATGAACTGTTTGACTCAACATAGATTTAGCCCTCAAGTGAGCAAAAGGCAACTCAAAGCTTTCATCGTTTGTCAAAGAGCGAGCCTCAAGTTCACAGAAATGACTAACCATAAAATATTTTTTTTATCAACAATGGAAGGGTACAATTTATTTACAACATTTTCTTACATGCTTGAATTTCAAACTTGACACCACACCCCCAACTTAGGCTTTTAGCCACGGGTTCAAAAGAGGGAATTATTTTACAAAAAGGGAAAGGTTTGTAATGAGGTGGCCAAATAAAAGGTTAAAGGCTCAAAATAGGGTAACTAGCGATAATATCTATGCAATGGTTACCTTGAAAGGCTAGAGGGGTTTCTCAAATAACACAAAGAATGCCTAAGGTCATCCCTCCAACCAAACGTAATTAACATTAGCCTTGAAAGACCAACTGGGCAAGTTCTATATGATAGAAGTAAACACAAGAATTATTTACACAAACACTAACACACATGGCACATGAACTGTTTGACTCAACATAGTTTTATCCCTCAAGTGAGCGCAAGGCAACTCAAAGATTTCATCGTATGTCAAATAGCGAGCCTCAAGTTCACAAAAATGACTAACCATAAAATATAATTTTTTATCAACAACAGAATGGTACAATTTATTTACAACATTTTCGTACATGGTTGAAACTATACAATCACAACAAATAGGTCAAAATGTTCCATGCTACTGCCATGGTTCTACTATTACACCCTTGGAAAAGTACCCAGCGAAGAAAAACCAAAGGGAATTCATTACTAACTACTAGTCTAAAAAAAAAAAAATATATATATATATATATTCTTCCTTTTTTATACAACTATTTACATAAATTTACACAAAAATACCTATCCCACCCCCAACAAAAGAACATGCATTGTCCCCAATGCATAAAAAAATTAAGAACAGAGTTGAGGGGCTCCTTGGGGCGCACTAAGCACTATGGGAGTCTGAAGCAGGCTGGGTCGCTGTGGGGTCACCCGCAGATGCTGATGTTGTAGCTGGTGGGACCTCAGGCTTAGGGGTGACCTCCACGGATGGAGTAGGAGTCTCCAACTACCCTGATGATGGAGCAGGGGCCTGAGAGATGCTAGCCTCGCCTGATGATGGCTGAGTGGTTGATGGATGGGCCTTGGCAACCATATCCGCTAGCGAATGTTCAATTTCTTATTGCACATCTATTTCTTCTTCCTAATGTGCAGCTGTAGCAACAACAACTTGCTTACCCTTGTCTTGAGGACCCTCTTCTTCCTCTGATAGTGCATCTTCATCTGTCTCTTCATCATCTCTATCCCCTTCCTCTGACTCCTCAATATGTCTGGAATCTACCTCAGAGGGAATGTCAATGGGTGCAGGAGGAGCTTGAGCATGTGAGTTCCCAACATGCTGTGTCTCGGGAGCTGTCATCAAGGTGGTGAAGTCAAAGTCCAATCCCGGAATGGACGTGCCAGCTCCCTACTAACCTTCCTTTGGAAGGAGAGATGCCAAGTAAAATTCAAGATTCTGCATCTTCTGCAGCTCACCCTTAAGTGCATCAATATCTTTACGGAGCTGAGGCATACCTCCAAACTCACCCCGTTCGACTTTCTCAAGACGCACTTCAAATTGCTTCAGGAGATCCTCATAGGATTTAAGTTGCTGTTGGAGAGTAGTCACTAAGGATTGGATGGGAAGCAATGCATGCCGAATGATGTTGGGGATCTCATTCATCAACCGGTCCACCTTAGTACTGGTATGCTTAGCTAGGAGGCCCAGCTTAGAAAGAGCTGGTAATGGGACCTGGGGCTGTGTAGTGGTGGCCTGTGGAGTAGCTGTGGATGCAGCTGGGGCCTGAGAAGAGGCAGGTAACTGGACGTCTGGAATTTCTGAGCCTGCTGAGAGGGGGATTTGAATCTCTAGTAGGGTGGCAGTTTCCTTTGGCACTGCATCGCTGATGCGCATAATGTCAATAGCCTTGAGAGATTTTCCCGCATAATGGCTTCATATTCGGCTGTGACGGGACTCCAATCCTCAAAGAATAGGTCATTAATGGTGCCCTTATCACACAACACATATTTCCCTCGAACCATAACTGATTCGGTAAAGACCCTATTTCTCCTTTTCTCAGCATTCCTCTAAGCCCCATTGAAGCATAGAATTCCCGTACAATTGTCTCGTTATACTCATCAGGGACCTCCGTGAAGATTTCCCACTTCCTCTGCTTGATATTCTACATTATATGATGATAGTGTTCCTTCAACCCTTTCAAGCTCAATTATTTTTCTTCGACGATCTTTTTCTTTGCAAACCCCTCTTTGTACAGACTCATTAAGCCTGTGACCCCAAACCAGAGTTGTAGATCCTCCCCCTTTTTCATTCTCGCCCCAGCCTGTAAGTCGACCGAAGTCAAAGTATCTATTTGTGCCCCCTCGTCATCATACTGGGAGGAGTGCTCAGCAGTGGTGCGGGTGGTTTTCGGTCTTGGACGTTTAGCTTGTTGTGTATGTGGGCCCACAATGGCCATTTTCTGTCCACGAGCGGATGGGGATCGTGTTGCAATAGCTCTTTTCTGTACCACTTCAGATGTAGAACAATGGTAGAAAATGATCTTTGAAATGTGAGCACGATGAGTTTCATTCTTTGGTCGATCCTTGTTCGTGTTCAAGCTCCTATTTTGTCTTTCTCCCTTTTTTGTTGTTTTTTGCGTTTGATTTGTGTGATTAGTTGAGTGAATGAGATTCACGGTGTGAGAGATTTAGGGCTTTTTACCTGGCGTGTTTGCGATGGAAAAGTGACCTTATAACACATTATGCGATCACATAAGTGTTATGCGGTGGTTTAGATCTAGTCAGATTACATCAAGAATGCGATGCAGTATGTGGTTGCATAAGTGATATGCGGACTGGATAATACAAATCTTCACCACATATTTGCAATCCAATTGGACTCAACCATCTGATCGTGTTTACGACGACTATGCGGTCTGCAAAGTCATTATGCGATCGCAAAGTTGCCGCAAATTCCCCTAAGTGACTTTTCTTCAATTTCCTTAGTACTTTCACCCTGTTTTATGGTATTTGGGACTACCTGCACTCTAACAAAACATGTCAACTTGATCAATCTAATCTACCTAAAAAATAAAAACAGAAAATGTTACCACACAAGGGTTGCCTCCCACGAAACACTTGATTTAATGTCGCGGTACAATGAAGTTGGCCCCTTTTTGGGCCTACTCAGTGGTGGGGGATGGAACAGCCTTGAGAGAAAATTTCTCCACCAAGTGCTTATCTCCAGTTGCGCCCAGGTAATGCTTAACCCGCTGGCCGTTCACTTTGAAAGTTCGAAGTCAGTCCTCCGACTCTAATTCAATAGCTCCGAAAGGAGACACATTCACCACTTTGAATGGGCCAGACCATTTGCATTTGAGTTTTCCTGGAAATAACTTGAGTCTTGAATTGAAGAGCAAGACTAAGTCACCCGATTTGAACTCCCGCTTCATGATATTTTTATCATGAACAAACTTCATTCTTTCCTTGTGCATAGTTGCACTCTCATAGGCATGGAAACAGAATTCTTCCATCTCATTGAGTTATGTCATTCTCAGATTAGCAGCCTCGGGCCAGTCAAGGTTCAACTTTTCAAAGCCCACATAGCCTTGTGTTCCAGCTCCACGGGAAAATGACATGCCTTACCAAAGACTAACCGGTACGGTGAAGTACCAATAGGAGTCTTGTATGTTGTGCAGTATGCCCACAACGCATCATCTAGCTTCCTTGACCAGTCGGTCTTCTTTGCATTCACAGTGTTGGCTAGAATGTTCTTAATCTCCCTATTGGAGACTTCAACTTGACCACTCGACTGAGGAAGATAAGGTGTTGCCACCTTGTGCTTTACACCATACTTTTCGAGTAACCCGGTGAAAGCCTTGTTGCAGAAATGAGATCCACCATCGCTAAGGATGGACCAGGGAGTACCAAACCTTGTGAATATGCTTTTCCTCAAAAATGTGGTCACACTTCTCACCTCATTGTTTTGGCAAGGCGATTGCCTCGACCCACTTGGATACATAGTCCACTACCATTAGGATATACTTCATGCCATAAGAACTCACAAAGGGACCCATAAAGTCGATCCCCCACGCGTCGAAGATTTCAAACTCCATCACAAAATTCATAGGCATCTCATGCCTTTTTGAAATGGATCCTTTCCTTTGACATTGATCACAAGCTTTGACCATTTGATTCGCGTCATGATAAATTGATGGCCAATAGTACCTTTACTGTCGTTCGGTTTCATCCATGTTGACCTCCAACCAGTGAGTAATGACATGCCTTGAGAATTTCCATAACCTCATCTTCTAGAACACACCGCCGAATGATGTTGTCGGCGCAAATGAGAAACAAGAAGGGGTCCTCCCAATAGTATTGTCTGCACTCCCGCAAGAACTTTTTCTTTTGGTAAGTTTCCAATCCATCGGGAATAAGGTCACTCACCAAGTATTTAGTAATATCGGCATACCAAGGAGCGGATGAGTAAGACAATGCCAATATGTGCTTATCCAGAAAAGCATCATTCATGTCAAAGTTCTCCTTTGGCCTTCCATCTTCTTCAAGCCTAGACAGGTGATCCACAACTTTATTTGTTGTTCCTTTTCGATCCTTGACTTCAAAGTCGAATTCTTGAAATAAAAGGACCCACCGGATCAACCTTGGCTTGGCATCTTTCTTCACCATGATATTGCAAAGAGCAGCATGATTCGTGTAGACTATCACCTTGGATCCCAACAAATAGGCTCGAAATCTCTCAAAGGCATAGACAATGGCAATAAGTTCTTGCTCAGTCATAGTATTATTCATTTGAGCACCATTGAGTGTCTTGCTTGCGTAGTAGATATGATGAAGGAATTTGTTATGCCTTTGACCAAGCACTTCCACAATAGCTACACTATTGGCGTCACACATGAGTTAGAAGGGACAAATCTGGTGCGACAATAATAGGTGCCGTGGTGAGCTTCTCTTTTAAATCTTCAAATTATTTAAGACACTTCTCATCAAATACAAACTTGGCATCTTTTTCAAGGAGCTTGCACATGGGATTTGAAATTTTCGAGAAGTCCTTGATGAAATGCCTATAGAAGCTGGCATGCCCTAAAAGACTTCAGACGCCTTTCACTGAAGTTGGTGGAGGAAGCTTGGAAATGATTTAAATCTTGGCTCGGTCAACCTCTATGCCATGTTTAGAAATTTTGTGGCCCAAGACAATGCCTTCATCTACCATGAAGTGGCACTTCTCCCAGTTTAGCACAAGGTTTGTTTCCTCACACCTTTTGAGCACTTGTCTAAGGTTGTCAACACAATGCTCAAAGGAATCACCTACTACCGAGAATTCATCCATGAACACTTCTAAGAAATATTCCACCATATCCGAGAATATAGACATCATGCATCATTGGAAGGAAGCTGGAGCGTTGCATAGCCCAAACGGCATCCAGCTAAAAGCAAAGGTCCCATATGGGCAGGTGAAAGTTGTTTTCTCTTGATCCTCCAATGTAATATTGATTTGGTTGTAGCCGGAATATCCATCTAGGAAGAAATAAAATGACCTTCCCGCTAGCCGATCAAGCATTTGATCAATAAAATTCATAGGGAAATGGTCCTTTCAGGTGGCATTATAAAGCTTCCGTTAGTCCATACACACTCTCCACCTGGTTGCATTCCTTGTTAGGATGAGCTCGTTCTTCTCATTGTGGATCACAGTCATGTCTCCCTTCTTCGGCACATATTACACCGGGCTCACCCAAGAACTATTTGCAATGGGTTAGACTACCCCAGCATCCAACCACTTGATAATCTCTTTTTTACCACATCTAGCATCGATGGATTCAATCTCCTTTAGTGTTACACACTAGGCTTGCTTCCTTGCTCCAGTTAGATTTTTTTCTCACAAATTTCGGCCAGAATTCCTCGGATGTTCGCTATTATCCACCCAATGGCTTGCCGGTGTTGCCTCATGACATTTAATAATTGACCTACCTGCACATCATCCAACAAAGAAGAAACAATTACATGTAAAGTATCATTGGACCCAAGAAATTTATACCTCAAATTTGGTGGAAGTGGCTTGAGCTCAAGTTGTGGCAGCTCAATGATGGGAGGCTTTGCGGGGGGAGTTTCTCTATTCTCTAAATCAGAGAGAGATTATTCAGTGCATAAGTGTAGGACCCACATCCTTCTAATGCATTCACAGCTTTCACATACCCCTCCATGTCCTCACCATCAAAATTTACACATATTGTTGCCAAGGCCTCACCGAGGCATTCTTCTTCCATCTTCTTATCATGTACATCCTCCACCTTATCTATAACATCAATGACGGAGATCCCTTCATATTCATGTGGCAACTTCATACCCTTACTTTCTTGGAAAGTGACCTCTTCGTCATTAACTCAGAACTTGATTTCATTTCGTTCTGAATCCATCAATACTCTTTTAGTAGCAAGGAAAGGCCTCTTCAATATGATAGGAATTTCTTTGTCAACGACACAGTCAAGGATCACAAAGTTTTCCGGGAGGTGGAACTTCCCCACTTTCACTAGGAGATCATCAGCAATTCCCACGGGTCTCTTAATTGAACGATCGGCCATTTGCAATCTCATACTTGTGGGTCTTGGCAAGCCTAACCCTGCTTGCTTGTAAATAGCAAGAGGCATCAAGTTAATGCTAGCCCTATCATCACAAAGTGCCCTTGCAAAATCTCGCAAGCCAATAGTACATGGGATGGTGAATGCTCCCGGATATTCTTTCTTCTCGACGGTTGTTGTTGCAATAATAGAACTAACCCGGTGAGTCATACCCAACACTTCATTTTTGGTGGATCTCTTCTTAGTTATCAAATCCTTTAAGTCTTTGGAAAATCCTGGCATCTCTTGAAAGGCTTCCAAGAATGTAATTTTCACCGACAATTTCTTTAGGATGTCATAAAACATCTCTAACTTTCTATCATCCACCCTTCTAACAAGCCTTTGAGGAAATGGAGGCGTAGGTCGAGGAATTGGTGCTAGAGATTTTGGGGCCTCTTACACCTTTTCCTTTACCTCATCATATCATGCTTTTTGGACTTTCACCTCTTTGGGGAACTTTTCAAATTCAACAACAATCGGCACTTCAAGTCGTGCCTCAACTTCTTTCTCAGTGTCATCGACTTCAACCACTTGTTCATTATCTCCTCGAAGTACCTTCCCGCTTCGCGTGGTGATATCCATGCAATGAGAAGATGGACCGCTCCCATTACCTCTAGGGTTGGCAATTGTGCGCTAGGGAGTGTACCTTTTAGCTTTGGATTTTATTCTCTTGACAAGTCTCGCATTTGCATTTCAAACTTTTGGATAGAGGCGGTGTGTGATCCCTCAAATTTGGCCATGTTTTTCATTGTAGTGTCGCCTCTTTCATGATTTTGCAATATCTTTTCAAGCATGCCTCCCAACTTATATTCACTCGAAGAACCCTCCTTATAATGCGAGGAGTTAGAATATTGCCCCTTTGGTGGAACATAGGGGTTAAAACACCGGTTGGCATAATTGTTGTTGTTGGTGCTCCAAGTGCCTTGACTCAAACCAGCTTGATCATTGCGCCAATGTTGATGGCCTTTCCCTTGCGGGTTTGGCCTCCATTGATTTTGTTGGCGATAACCACCTTGAGAATTATGAACATATTTTGCTTCCTCGAACTCTTGATTTACCATGGGTTGCATTTCTTCTACAACATTTACCTTCTTTGTCTGACTTTCTATGAACATCTTGGTTAGCACATCAATGTTCGTAGAAAGCCCAACAATCAATTGGTCTCTCTCTTGGTTTTCTTTAATCATGTTGGTTAGAGAGGGAGTACCGTATGCAATTCCACCAGTGGCATCTTCAGAGTACCACGCTTGGTTGTGCTTGGCCATTTTGTCTAGAATCTGTCTAATCCTGGAGAATGTTTTGTCCATGAAAGATCCATCTGTTGCATTTTTAGCTATGGACTGGTTCAGTGGATCCAAATCCATGTAAAATTTCTCCAACAAAATATTATCCGGAAAACCATGGTTCGGTGACCTCACTAAGTACAACTTGAACAGGTCCCACGCCTCATGTTAGTGTTCTCCTGGTAGTTATTTAAAGAAGAAGATTTTATCTCTGAGCTCGGATTTATTACCCTACGGGAACCATTTGGCTAATAAATCATGGACAAGCTCGGGCCAAGAGTGTATAAAATGAGGAGGTAGATTGTGAATCCATTTTCTCGCCTCCTAGTTAATGAGTATTTGCACACTCGCAGTCCAGGGCATCGTCTGTCACACTGTTCTGTATATGCATTGCGCACACACCCAAGAAGTTCCCAAGGTGTTGCATTGGATCATCATCTGTAGAGTTCCTGAATAATCCTTCTACCTTGAGCATTAAGATTAACCCATGCTCTATATTAAATGTAGCAGCGTCAACCCGCTGAGGGACAATGGCGTTGGTATCATCAATGTATTCCTCAATATCCGCAAAGGGATTCTCCTCCTCATCATAATCGGCCATGCTTACCTAGCACACCAAGCAAAGTGTGATGGAATAGAAAAGGATTTAAAGTAAAGTGCACACTAGTTATTCCCCGGCAACAACGCCAAAATTTGATACGCTCAAATTACACCTTAATAAATAGTGTAAAGCGGTCGATGTCAAATATAATAACCCAACTAGGTTGGGGTCAAATCCCACAGGGAATAGGCATGAAAAGATTACTTGAATAGTGTGGAACTTAACTTAAATCGTGATTCTATTCCGTTCGCTAAAAAGAGTGTTGTAATTGAGTGAAGTAAAAACAAGTACAATTTTGTAAGATTGTAATTAATTTGATTAACGAAACCAAGGTTGTTTCCCCTTCAATTAAATGTAACGCTATCGGTGTTAATATGATATATTTCTAATGGAAGGTCCTTTGATATACAAAAGATTTCTAATGACTACCTTAGTATTTTCCAATAGTTGGGAAGTATTTCCTATTTATGGTTCTTCCAAATGTAAAAGAGTTGCAGTTAATAACAATCATTTTTTGCCAATAAAACCCACTTATTCCTAAGCGATTCTATTAAACAAGGTTTAACGCCTTGAGTTTTTTTATATTCACTTCTACCAAACCCTAACCCACTTTTCCAAGTAAAGAAAGGGTATAATGGCACTTGTCAATGTTTGCAACCACCAACAATAAATAAAGAATGAGAAATGAATAAATATCAACCACCCATTATATATATATTCAATTTTAAACACCCATTAACATTACACCAATTTAGGGTCCACAACCTTAGTATTTAAAACTAGCAACTCGTGCTAAAATTCAAAAAGATAACAATATTCAAAGTCATAATGCTTACAAAAGTGCAAGAATCTTTCTTCTAAAGCATCCAAAGGATTGAATATTCAAAGCCTTGTATTGCAGTCTCTTTTTCAAACAAGATACTCCAAAAAACCCTAATAAATCTATTTATAGTGGGCTAAAAGTCGAAACCAAATATGGATAAGATTTCCCCTACAGACAGCTTATGCAACCGCATATCTGTCGCAAAACAGGTATGCGATCCACATATTTTCCCATTCCATAGCATATCTTCATGTCCCAAGTTCCAGGCATACATCACATAGTAGTTATGCGGTTCGCATATTTGATATGGGACCGCATTTTTCCATTGCAAAACTTTGAGGAGCTGCCTCTACTGGAATTCTGCGGTCCATTATGCGGCTCGCAAACGTGTTATGTGGTCACATAATGGACTGCATAATCTTCATTTGATTTGGCCACTTGAACTGTTTTACTCTGCGGTTTCCCCTTGCAATATGTGGTCCGCATGTGATTAATGAGGTCCGCATTTGAGTTATGCGGTCGCATTCTTGCCTTCTTTCTGCTCTTTTGTGGCTTTTTGACTTCTTTTCCGTGTTTTTGGGTCCTCAAGCCTTATGTACTGCAAAACATCAAAACTTCATAAGAATTAACGAACAAATGCGTTAAAGCAAGCTGAAATCTAAGTAATTGATATTAAATGTGCCGAAATTCTATGGCACATCAGAAGGCCTTTTCCAAGTCGGCCTCACTTTGGTGCTTCTGACTACTTGTAGCTCTTCCTCTTGTAGGAGGAGTCTCTAGAGGGATAGAAGAGGCATACTTTCTTTTCTTGTTTTCCCTAGCAGTACCAGGGGCTTTAACTCCTGAACTCCTTTTCTTTTAAGGATTGTAAATTCCAGACACCCTTTTCAGCAGGTCTGCAAGGGGTTCTTGTTCAGATGGAACATGTTCTTGAACATTCTTCCCCAATTTAACCAACCCCTCAGCAGCTTTTCTAGACCTACTTCCCCTTTTTCTCTCACACTTTCTTCTTCTCCAACAGATTCATCACTTCACACTACCATAGCTCATGTTTCTACAGTCAAACTAACAGGAGTGAGTGAAGATTCAGCCATTCCTTTTCCCATTCCCCTCACAGCACCTCGATCACCCTCACTTTCGTTTTCTTTTCTATTTCTATTTTTACCACCAAATTTCCCAAACTTTGTGGTTTCAACCCCGGCAATAGTTCCTACCAGAATGAACCTATTTTTCTGATTTGTAGCAACCTTAGAGATGATTCTAGGAGTAACTTTAGAGCCAGATGTTACCTGTTCTGTTTCAGAAGAAATAATTTCTTCCCCTTCAATAGCAGACTTGAATGATTCAACCAATTTTTGGGGTTCTTCTTCCCAACTCGCTTTCAATTGTTCATTAATTTTCTTGATTTGTTCTCCTCCAGTGACAACCTTGCGAGCCATCATCTTGAATCTTCCTTTCTTAGAGGTGTGTGTGGTTGAAGGTGTGATGGATGGTGTGGCTGTAGTTTCCTTGGGTGGTGATGAGGGATTCTCATAAAGGTTTGCCATTTTTGTGTTTGGGTATGAGAGAATATGAGTTCGTGTGTATTTGGAAGATGAGAGAAGATAGAGAGAATTTTTTACGGCTTGGAAATTTAGAAGTGAAGAAACAACTAACGCCTAATTAATTTAAAGAGGAGTTTAATTGGGTAACAACAGATTTTTCAGAAGTCTAATCAAACTAAAAGTCAGTTTGAAAAGACATTGAAGACTATCCCTAGAATCTAGGCACTTATTGCATTTTGGGACTCTGTTTGAATGAAACTGGTTCATTTTATAACAGATAAGCTCAAGGAGGTTAGGATGAAATGGGACTCTCATTTTGATCATAATCTAAATATAATTATTTCAAAATATGCATAGTGAAGAGTATGTACGAAGTAATCATGATGAACCAGGTTCTTCACTGAGAAATCTCTTATGTAAGTCTGAATTTTACAAGATATTTAAGATAATATCATTAGAGATTAATGAGATATTTTAGCACATGGCACAAGAGTATACTAATGAAAGTATAAGACTGAGAAAAATCTAGTCTAATTATGTACAAAAGTTCACAAGTTTCCTAACCACAGTTTTGAGTTAGAATTGGTTCCATTTAGGTGATCTTAATCATCCCTAATTCTAACATGTTCCTTTCAACGTGATCTCTACTTAGAGCTTTTATGAAGATGTCAGCTATTTGATTGTCAGTAGCACAAAGTTCCACAATGATCAAACCCTTTCATAGTTGTCCCTCAAAAAGTGATGCCTAACATCTATGTGCTTAGTTCTCTTATGATGAACCAGGTTCTTGGTCATATTAATTGCACTGGTGTTATCACAAAAGATGGGGATAAAACCTACAATAATTCAAAAATTCATTAATTGTTGTTTGATCCACAACAATTGAGCATAACATGAGGCAGCATCAACATACTCAGCTTCATCAGTAGATAAGGCCTCAGAATTTTGCTTTTTAGTGGCCCAAGACACAAGACATGAGCCAAGAAAGTGTGCCATACCTGAGGTGCTCTTTCTATCCACAAGAAAACCTTCATAATCAGTATCAGCATATCCCACTAAGTTGAAATTACTACCTTTTTGATACCATAGACAAAGGTCAGTGGTGCCTTTTCGTTATCTCAGGATCCTCTTGACAACAGTCAAGTGAGACTTCTTTGGATTTGCCTAAAATCTAGCAGAAAGGCCTACACTAAAAACAATGTCATGTTTGCTAGTAGTGAGATATAACAAATAACCAATCATTCCCCAACTTCTGATCAACAGATGAATCAGGTTCATCTACATCCAATTTTGTGCTTGTGGTTATAGGAGTATCGATTTCATTGGAATCTTCAATTTTAAACCTTTTAAGCAACCCTTTCACATATTTATGTTGATGGATCATTGTTCCATTTGAGTTTTGTTTGAAATTAAAAAGAAATTAATCCCACCCATCATACTCATTTCAAATTCACTCCCCATTAATTTAGCAAATTCTTTACTTAACTTATCAGTAGTTGCTCCAAAGATTATATCATCAACATATATTTGAACTACCAAGAGATATTTACCTTTTTCTTTCAAGAATAAAGTATTGTCAATTTTACCTCTCTTATAGTCATGCTCGAACAAGAATTTTGATAATCATTCATACCATACCCTTGGAGCCTGCTTGGGCCCATTAAGTGCCTTGTCAAACTTGTACACATGATCAAGACATTCCTTGCTTTCAAAGCCTGGAGGTTGCTTGACAAACACTTTTTCCTTTAGATAGCCATTGAGGATGGCACTCTTGATATCCATCTAATGGAATTCCATATAAGCAGCAAAATCTATAAGGAGACTAGTTGCTTCCAGTCTTGCAACTGGAGCAAAGGTCTCATCATAGTCTATGCCCTCCTCTTGACTATATTCTTGAACCACCATTCTTGCCTTGTTCCATATAACTGTTCCATCTTCATCAAGTTTATTTTTGAAGACCCATTTTGTGCTAATTACTGATCTGTCCTTGGGTCTTGATACCAAATGCCAAACTTGACTTCTCTCAAATTGGTTGAGTTCATCTTGTATTGCATTCATCCAGTATGTATCATGTAAAGACTCAGCAACATTTTTAGGTTCAATAAGAGATAAAAAAACATCAAAAGCCCAAGGATTCTTCAATGAAGATCTGGATTTGATTCCAGAGGTTGGATGAGTAATTATGTTCTCAATAGGATGAGAACTTTGATACTTGTTGCGTTTCACAACCAGCTAGTTTCCCCTACATCACGCCCCAAAATTGAGGGACGAGACCGGCACCTAACTAAATGATTCCGGTCAAGCGGACTAGGATTGCCTATCCTACCCAACGCGTTACCCCGTGCACAATATACAAATTAATAATGAATTTACAACCAAACTTCCATTTTCCTATTTTAAAGCTTCAACATTTGATAATCCCAAAATATACAAACTAAGCACAACATTTCCAACACGGAACCAAGATTACGAATAATTACAATACTACCCAAAATACATACAACCCACACAATGTCTACGCAGCCTCTTAGAGTACTAGGAGTTTACACAATACTTGCCGGCAACAAGGCCCCGGCTATACCTTAAAAGAAATAAAATATACAAAAGAGATGATATAGACTACACATGGCCCAGGAGAAAATGGGGCTCAGCAGAACTACTAGAGAGATGAAGAGGAGGCACAACTAACGGCGAACCGAGCTACCTACTATAGAACCACCTACATCCATATAGAAGATGTAGCGCCCTAAGCAAAAGGGATGTTAGTACCATTGAATAGTACTAGTATGTATAAACAAACTTTACTCTATGTAAAATCAAGCAATACACATATATGAGTAAGTTAAAGAAACCCAAACAAATATTGCACAGAGATACAGAGAATCACAAATGAGGTTTCCACAGTTTCTTATTTCAATTGTTCCCCTATTGCGGCGTGCAACCCGATCCCACCTTACAATCATATTCCACCCTTATTTCTTCTGTTGCGGCGTGCAAGCCAATCCCATCTCACAATCACATTACACCCTTATTACTTCTGTTGTGGCGTGCAACCCGATCCCACCGTAAAATTCTATTGCGGCATGCAACCCGATCCTACCTTACAATTCTGTTGTGGCGTGCAACCCGATCCCACCTTACAATTTTGTTGTGGCGTACAACCCGATCCCACCATACAATCACATTTCACAGCAACAACCACCAGCAATTATATCACAAGGATCTTCATCATGAAGGACATAAGTTCATATGTGAACTCAAGGAACAATGATCCTTACCAATCAACAAATTCATATATGGTGTTTCCACAAACATTTAACTCAATAAAATCAATCCATATTTACTTTCATCATTTGCTACACAGCCTGTAGCACTTTGATATGTTCAACAATGTAATTAATATCAACATCAACCAGAAATTCAATCACAAAGATTCTCATCGTCAAGGATATTCATTTGTAACAACCAAGTAACCATATGTAATCAGGGCCACTTAATTCTTTATCAAACAGTGAGTCATATACGGTATGCCATCAACATATAGCTCAATTAGTTTATCCCTGTTTCCTTTCCATTATTTACTATACAGCATTTAGCACTTAGATACATTCAACACTTTGATTCATTATCATTTCTTTCGTTTTGCAGCACATCCTCTCATAACGATGTATTCAACATTTATCGAGCTTTGCACATGATAGAATAAGCACAAGCAATCACCATTTCGCAAGCTCATATAACATGGTAATCGACTAAGAAATTCAAAGAACAAAGTCTTACACCTCGACACAGCAGGGCAATCAATTCACATATGCTCAAGCAATAATTTCATACCGAGTGCTCGGACACCAACAAGATGACTCTACAAGGATTAAAGTTAGCCATACATACCTTGATTTGGGATTTTTTCCTTAATTTCTACCACAATTCACCGGACCTTCTAGTACCTTCAATCTAGTTTAAAATGTGGCATATTTGAACTTAGAATTAGGAATAATGATCATGTCTAGAACTCACTTGAGCATTCTATAAAACACTAGGTGTTCCTTTAGATTAAATGGCCTCTTTTTAGTGAAAGACTACTCTAACCCATTTCTTTTTACTAGATTATGACTAGTTGGTTACATGTATGCATAATTCCTACCCACATCTTCATGAACTCACCTAACTATGTTTCATTTTAACAAATCTGGAAATTAAGGTTGATGGGGTAGAAGCTTACCTCTTATGGTGAAGAAAACGGTGTCCTACTTGATTAGTTCCAAGCTTGAATGATAAAGGAGGATCACTTTGATGAAGTTGGGACTTTCTCTCTCTAGAACTCTCTCTTCCCTCTCTCTAATTTTTTCAGAAAATCTGTAAAATGGAACGGGGTAGGTGTTTTAATCAACTAGGGGTCGAGTATAAAATTAGAATTTTTACAGTCCCGTAGCGAAAATTTGGTCGCATTCCTGTTATGCGGTCCGCATTCCTGTCGCATAATTGGCCCTCAAATGGGCCAAAAAGAAAAGTAGACTGCCCAGGTATGCGATCACTATGCGGTCCTCATACCTGTTATGCGATTGTATAGTGCGTCGCATAATTCAAAAATCAAGGTGCAAGAATGCAACAACTATGCGGCCCGCATTCGTGAAATGCGATCGCATTCTAGGCCGCATAGCTGTCCTCAAAATGGACAGCAAACTGTCCAGGTATGCGACCACTATGCATACCTGATCTGCGATCACATAGTGGACCGCAACCTATGCAAATCTGGAAAATTATATCTTTTAAGCCCCGGGGTACTTTTTACTCAAAAAGGGTCCGTTTTAAGAATATCTACAGTTATAACAACACGGGGACCTATTTGGGCATTATTTTTAGCCATGAAATTTTACGGGTCTTTACATTCTCCCCAACTTAAGATCATTCGTCCTCGAATGAGGATCGGGGAATCACTAGAGTAGGAAAAACACAAAATAAGCCAACCCCTCAAATTTTTACTAACTCCGATATTTCCTGAAAATTTCGCCAGAGTTTCCTTTGTAATTAGGCCTATCTACCTGTTAGAGAGCCCCCGCAACACATTTTAACCAATTCCACACATTTATACTACTCTATAAACTTGCACATAATACGGTCATTTCAACAAGCTACATATAATTCAATTACTTCCACAAGCCTCACATAGTTCGGTTAACTCCACAAACTTGCATATCATTTAACTAGCACATGAATTGCACATAATTTACCTTACTTCAAGGAGTTGCACATTACCCAAATAATTACAACATATACATTTATGGCACAAAGTTTGAGAGGTCACAATAGTAGGGTAATTAGGGGAGTGGAGTGTTCATGCAGAAAATGTAACACAATATATAATTGCTTAAGAATGACAACTTTCAAAACCACTACCGGACTTATTCAAACAAGTGGGGATATTTCTCTCTCATTTAATTTTCCGCCTCCCACGTAGCTTCTTCGACTTGTTGACTTCGCCATAACACTCTAACAGAAGCCATCTTTTTGTTCCTCAATCTACGGACTTGCCTATCAAGAATAGCAACTGGAACCTCTTCATATGACAATCCTTCATTAATTTCAACCGTCTCAACCGGCACAATGGCGGATGGATTCCCAATCACCTTCTTCAACATGGACACATGAAACACCAGGTGCACTAATGACATCTCAGGGGCCAATTCCAGCCTATAAGCCACTTGTCCTATCCTTTGAGCGGTCTGATACGGCCCGACATACCTAGGGCTCAATTTCCCTTGCTTCCCAAACCGCATTACTCCTTTCATGCGAGACACCTTCAAGAATACCCAATCATCTACTTGAAACTACAAATCTCTTCGAAGAATGTCCGCATAGGATTTCTGACGACTCTTAGCAGTCTTCATCCTTTCCTGAATGACTTTAAATTTTTCCATAGCTTGGTGTACAAGATCCGGTCCTAGAAGTTCCGCCTCGACAACCTCGAACCATCAATTCGAAGACCTACACTTCCTTCCATACAATGCCTCAAATGGGGCCATCTGAATACTAGCATGGAAACTGTTATTATAAGCAAATTCTATAAGCGACAAGTGATCATCCCAGCTACCCTTGAAATCTAATACACAAGCCCGTAACATATCTTCAAGTATCTGAATGGTCTGCTCTGCCTGCCCAACAGTCTGTGGGTGGAATGTAGTGTTGAGATTTACCTGCGTCCCCAAACCTTGCTGAAATTTCGTCCAAAAGTTAGCTGTGAACTCGGCCCATCGATCCGAGATAATAGACACTGGAGTGCCATGGAGCTTGACTATTTCTTTGATATATAACTGAGCGTACTTTTCTGCAGTATCGGTGGACTTGACTGGCAAGAAGTGAGCTAATTTCGTGAGTCGATCCACTATCACCCAAATTGAGTCTAACCTACACGGAGTGCAAGGTAACCCCACCACAAAGTCCATATTGATCATTTCCCATTTCCATGTCGGTATTTCCATGAGCTGTGCTAACCCACCGGGCCTCTGATGCTCGGCCTTCACTTGCTGACAACTCGGACACCTAGCCAAAAAGTCCGCCACACCTCTCTTCATACCATTCCACCAATAAATCTCTTTGAGATCATGATACATCTTCGTAGAACATGGGTGTACTGAATACCTGGAATTGTGAGCCTTTTCCATTACCCTTTCCCGAAGATCATCCACGTCCGGAACACATAGCCTCCCTTGGCACTGCAACACACTGTCATCATTGCCAAGTGAAAATGTTGTAGTCTTGTGATTCAGAATTGCTTCTCTCAACTGCGACAAAGCTGGATCCCTGAATTGCTTTCCCTTGACTTCAGCTACAAACGAAGACTCCACTCTGTTATGCACCACGACATTCCCATCATCTGAGGCCGAAAGACATACCCCCAGACTGGCCAACTGATAAACTTCCCGAGCCAAAAGCCTCTGACCTGCTTCCAAATGAGCCAAGCTACTCATGGATTTCCGACTAAGAGCGTCGGCTACCACATTCGCCTTTCCTGATGGTACAAAATATTCATTTCATAATCTTTGAGCAATTCTAACCACCTCTGCTGCCTTAAGTTCAACTCCTTTTGTTTGAATAAATACTGAAGACTCTTGTGGTCTGTGAACACGTCCACATAGACCCCATAAAGATAATGCCGCAAGATCTTTAATGCAAACACAACTGCCGCGAGCTCCAAATCATGCGTCGGATAATTCTTCTCGTGGTTCTTGAGTTGCCTAGAAGCATACGCTATAACCTTCCAGCACTGCAGCAACACACACCCCAAACCAACCCTTGAAGCATCACAATAAACCACAAATCCCTCTGTACCCTCAAATACCAGCGTTGTAGTTAATCTCAATTTCAATTCCTGAAAACTCTTTTCACAAGCATCGGACCACTGGAACTTAACCGCCTTATGCGTCAGCTTAGTCAATGGGGAGGCGAGGGTAGAGAATCTCTCCACGAACCTCCGATAATATCCATCCAAACCCAAGAAACTATGAATCTCTATCGGGTTTGTTGGCCTATGCCAATCCTTTACCTCTGCAATCTTTTGGGGATCAACCTGAATCCCTTCCCTGGAAATAACATGGCCCAAAAAGGTGACTGATTCTAGCCAAAACTCACATTTTGAAAACTTTGCATACAACTAGTGCTGATGAAGAGTCTGCAGAACTGTCCAGAGGTGAGTATCATGATCTTCCTGACTTCACGAATAAACAAGGATATCGTCAATGAAGACAATCATAAAGGAGTCAAGAAACGATTTGAAAACCCGATTCATAAGATCCATAAAAGTTGTTGGGGCGTTTGTTAGCCCAAAAGAAATTACCAAAAATTCAAAGTGCCCATATCGAGTCCTAAAGGCAGTCTTAGGAATATCCTGCTCCTTGACCTTTAACTGGTGATACCTGGACCGCAAATCAATCTTTGAGAAGAACTTAGCATCTTGCAACTGGTCGAACAAATCATCTATCCGAGGCAATGGGTATTTGTTTTTTATGTTGACCTTGTTGAGCTACTGATAATCAATACACATTCGAAGCGATCCGTCTTTCTTTCTAACAAAAAGAACATGTGCGCCCCAAGGCGACACACTTGGCCAAATGAAACCTTTTTCTAATAGATCTTTCAATTGTTCTTTTAACTCTCTCAATTCTACTGGCGCCATCCGGTACGGTGGAATAGATATTGGTTGCGTATCTAGCAATACATTAATACCGAACTCGATCTCTTTATCTGGTGGAATCCCAGGAAGCTCGTCCGGAAATACTTCCAGAAATTCATTCACAACAGGCACAGATTCGGGAGCAGGCACCTCTGCAGTGGTGTCCGCAACCCGGACCAAATGGTAGATGCACCCTTTTCTGATCATCTTTGGGGCTTTAAGGTAGGAAATAAATTCTACCTCTTGGCACAACATTATTCCCCTCCCAATCAATGACTGATTCATTAGGAAACTCGAGCCTCATAACTCTGGGTTGATAGTCGAGTTTAGCAAAGAACGAATAGAGCCAATCCATCCCTATAATTGCATCAAAATCTACCATTTCTAACTCAATAAGATCGACCGTGGTATCCCGACCATGCACCGTGGCAACACAATTCTTATAGACTCGTACGGCCGTAATAGAATCACCAACTGGAGTCGACACAGAGAATGGCTCGTGAAGCTGTTCGAGTTCTATCCCAAAACTTGAAGCAATAAATGGAGTAACGTATCTTAAAGAAGACCTGGGATCAATAAGAGCATAAACATCATGTGACTAAACAGTCAGAAAACCTGTGACAACATCAGGAGAAGCCTCCGCACTCCGGTGATCGCTCAAAGCATAGAACCGACTGGGTCCCCCTCGATCCCGTGCTCCACCCCTAGCTGCACCTCACCCTGGTGGAGTTGGAGGGCGTGCTGAAGATATAGCGGCTGAAGAACTGGATGGCTGAGCAGTGCCCCTACCCATGCCTTGATGAGGTGTACGACAGTCTCGTTGAACGTGGCCTCTCACTCCACACATATAGCATACTGGTATATCCAAGTAACAGGGCTCAGAATGAAACCTCCCACACTTAGGGCATGCGGCCCTCGGCTGCTGCTGGAACCTCCCGCCGGAACGACCCGACTGATGGAACCTTCTGCTGTCTGAACCCGGTCCAACGCGACCTCTCAGCTGATAGCTGTGCCCTGGTGGCGGCGCATTGGCTGAGGACTGAGCATAGGACTGAGATGGCCCTGATGACCCTCTCCCAAGGACTGATCTCCCTCCTCCAACTGAACTCCCAGGGTTGCCCGCTGACCGGGCCCTACTACTACTCTCGCTCTCCATTCTTATCTTTAATTTTCGAGCCTCTGTAGCCTGGGAAAATCCCACAATATTCCTGTAGTTCATATCTGAATGCAGAGCAGTTGTAGCAGATTCATTAATAACCAATGCACTAAGGCCCTGAACAAACCAACGAACTCTAGCCTCCATAGTAGACACCGTGTGAACAGCATATTTGGACAAACGCATGAACTCCATATGATACTCCCACACACTCATGTTGCCCTGCTTAAGGGCCTCAAACTCTGTGGCACAGGCTGCCATAATCTCGGCTGGCAAGAAATGATCCATAAAGGCATCCACAAACTCCTCCCATCTTCCCGGAGGGCTCCCCTCTCCACGGGAACTCTCCCACATCTCGAACCACAAATATGCCGCTCCCTTTAGACGATAGGAAGCCAACTCAACCCCTTCTGTCTCAGTAGCCCACATAACTCTGAGGGTCTTGCAAATCTCATTAATGAAATCCTGAGGATCATCCTCTGAGTCGGTGCCTGTGAACTCTGGAGGGACTAACCGCAGAAACTGGTTGACCCTGGAACTTGAAGAATCCCCTTGCTCGCTAGAGGATGCAGGGGCAGCATGTGATCTTTGGGCCTGGGAGGCCACTAGCTGAGTCAACATCTGAATAGCTCCCCTGAGGTCCCCATCAGAAATACCGGGACCGAAAGTTGGGACTGAGGAAGGATCAGGAACATCAGCGGGAGGGACTGTAGCACCCTCCGCTGGAGCAGGAATAGGAATATCCTGACTTGGGATGGAAGAGTCAGGAAGATTTAGGGTCGAGGAATCATTCTCACTCGTACCATCAGATAAAGAATTCATGGCCACTCTTGGGGTGGCATTGACCTCTAGGCCGAGTCGGGCTTTTTTCTTGGGTGCCATTTACTGAAAATTGGAACAATGCACGAGTTAGAGATAGACAACCTCACCTTCACATCGCACGATATAGAATAGCAAATAAAGGGTACTTTCCGAAATTTCCATGCAGCCCCCTAAGTATAGATGTGGTCGACAACATACCGGTAAGAAGGGCTCTACTAGACACGACTCCGAGAAATCCTAGGACACTTTTAAAACCTTAGGCTCTGATACCAAGTTTTTCACGCCCCAAAATCGAGGGAAGAGACCGGCACCTAACCGAATGATTCCGGTCAAGCGGACCTTAATTGCCTTTCCTACCCAATGAGTTACCCCGTGCACAATATACAAATTTATAATGAATTTACAACCAAACTCCCATTTTCCACTTTTAAAGCTTCAACATTTGATAATCCCAAAATATACAAACTAAGCACAACATTTCCGACACGGAACCAAGATTACGAATAATTACAACTACTACCCAAAATACATACAACCCACACAGTGTCTACGGAGCCTCTAAGAGTACTAAGAGTTTGCACAATACTTGCCGGCATCAAGGCCCCGGTTATACCTTAAAAGACATAAAATATACAAAAGAGATGATATAGACTACACATGGCCCCGAGAGGAAATGAGGCTCACCAGAACTGCTAGAGAGATGAAGAGGAGGCACAAGTAATGGCGAACCGAGCTACCTGCTATAGAACCACCTACATCCATAGAGAACATATAGCGCCCCCGGCAAAAGGGACGTTAGTACAATTGAATAGTACTAGTATGTATAAACAAACTTTACTCTATCTAAAATCAAGCAATACATATATATGAGGCAGTTAAAGAAACCCAAACAAATATTGCACAGAGATACAGAGAATCATAAATGAGGTTTCCACAGTTTCTTATTTCAATTGTTCCCCTATTATGGCGTGCAACCCGATCCCACCCTACAATCATTTTCCACCCTTATTTCTTCTATTGCCGCGTGCAACCTGATCCCATCTCACAATCACATTACACCCTTATTACTTCCGTTGCGGCGTGCAACCCGATCCCACCTTATAATTCCATTGCAGCGTGCAACCCGATCCCACCGTACATTCACATTTCACAGCAACAACCACCAACAACTATATCACAAGGATCTTCATCATGAAGGACATAAGTTCATATCAACCAATAACTATGTGAAATCAAGGCACATTGATCCTTACCAATCAGTAATTCATATATGGTGTTTCCACAATCATTTAACTCAATAAAATCAGTCCATATTTACTTTGATCATTTTCTACACAGCCTTTAGCACTTTGATACGTTCAACAATGTAATTAATAGCAACATCAACCAATAATTCAATCACAAAGATTCTCATCGTCAAGGATATTTATTCGTAACAAACAATTAACCACATGAAATGAAGGCCATAGAATTCTTTATCAAACAGTGAGTCATATACGGTATGCCATCGACATATAGCTCAATTAGTTTATCCCCGTTTCCTTTCCATTATTTACTACACAACATTTAGCACTTAGATACATTCAACTCTTTGATTCATTATCATTTCTTTCGTTTTGCAGCACATCCTCTCATAACGATGTATTCAACATTTAACGAGCTTTGCACATGATAGAGTAAGCACAAAGAATAAGCTTTTCGCAATCTCATATAACATGGTAATGGACAAAGAATTTCAAAGAAGGAAGTCTTACACCTCGACACAACAGGGCAATCAATTCACATATGCTCAAGCAAGAATTTCATACCGAGTGCTCGGACACCAACAAGATGACTCTACAAGGATTAAAGTTAGCCATACATACCTTGATTTGGGATTTTTCCTTAATTTCTACCACAATTCACCAGACCTTCTAGCACCTTCAATCTAGTTCACAATGTGGCTTAGTTGAACTTAGAATTAGGAATAATGATCATGTCTTGAACTCACTTGAGCATTCTATCAAACACTAGGTGTTCCTTTAGATTTAATGGCGTCTTTTTAGTGAAAGATTACTCTAACCCATTTCCTTTTACTAGATTATGACTAGTTGGTTACATGCATGCAAAATTCCTATCCTCATCTTCATGAACTCACCTAACTATGTTTCATTTTAACAAAATCTAGAAATTAAGGTTGATGGGGTAGAATCTTACCTCTTATGGTGAAGAAAATGGTGTGCTACTTGATTAGTTCCAAGCTTGAATGATGAAGGAGGATCACTTTGATGAAGTTGGGACTTTCTCTCTCTAGAATTCTTTCTACCCTCTCTCTATTTTGTTCAGAAAATCTTTAAAATAGAAGGGGGTAAGTGTTTTAATGAACTGAGGGTAGGGTATAAAATTAGAATTTAACAGTCCCGAAGCAGAAATGCGGTCGCATTCCTGTTATACGGTCCGCATTCCTGTCACATAATTGGCCCTCAAATGGGCCAAAAAGAAAAGTAGGTTGCCCAGGTATGCGACCACTATGCAGTCCGGATACCTGTTATGCGATCGCATAACTCCCTATGCAAAAATCAAGGTGCAAGAATGTGACAACTATGCAGCCCGCATTCGTGAAATGTGATCGCATTCTAGGCCGCATAGATGTCCTCAAAA
This sequence comes from Nicotiana knightiana, assembly GCA_005239525.1. Lineage (NCBI taxonomy): Eukaryota > Viridiplantae > Streptophyta > Magnoliopsida > Solanales > Solanaceae > Nicotiana > Nicotiana knightiana. The sequence goes on from ML438053.1 coordinate 114,804, forward strand.
TGAATAGCAAACTGTCCAGGTATGCGACCACTATGTGGTCCGCATACCTGATCTGCGATCGCATAGTGGACCACAAACCTGCGCAAATCTGAAAAATTATATCTTTTAAGCCCCGGGGTACTTTTTACTCAAAAAGGGTCCGTTTTAAGAATTTCTAAAGTTATAACTATACGAGGACCTATTTGGGCATTATTTTTAGCCATGAAATTTTACAGGTCTTTACACCCTAACTGTTCTTTCAATGTTTTGTTGCTGAGGAACGAGTTTATGGATATGTTCCCTCGAGGTTTAAGGATCAATTCCACTTTGTTCAGTTGCCCCTGTCAAGTTGCCTTGGGTGGAAGGACCTGTTCCGTCACTTGTTCCTTCCTCTAGTACAACTTCAGTCTGGGCTGTGGTTTCATTTGAGTTTCTTACCATCCCAATTGCTTCATCTTCATGTTCTTGCCTCTCAGAAAGAATGCTAATTTCATCAAAAACCACATGTGAACGTTCTTCTACACACATAATTCTTTTGTTATAAATCTTATAAGCTTTACTATGTGAAGAATATCTTAAGAATACCCCCTCATCACTTCTGGGATCAAACTTAGCTAGGGAGTCTTTATCATTATTGTGCACAAAGCACTTGCATCCAAATGCCCTAAGGTGGGATATATTTGGAATTCTCCCTTTAAGTAACTCATAGGGAGTCTTCTCAACAAGAGTTCAGGTCATGCACCTATTTATGATGTAGCATGCAGTGTTTACAACTTTTGCATATAAGCTATGGGACAGTTTACTAGAAAGAAGAATAGTCCTAGCCATTTCTTCTAGTGTCCTATTCTTTCTTTCAACTACTTTATTTTGTTGTGGAGTCCTAAGGGAAGAAATATTATGATCTATCCCATGCAAATTTAGTATTTTCAAATTCAGTACCATGATCAGACCTAATTGATGAAAGTTGATTACCTAGTTGTCTATGAGTTTTTCTAACAAAAGAAGTGAACATGTCAAATGCTTCATCATTAGATGTTAGAAACATTGTCCAAGTAAACCTAGAGTAATCATCAATAAGCACCGTAACATATCTCTTACCACCTCTGCTCAATGTTCTCATTGGTCCACAAAGAACTATATGGACCAGTTCCATCGTTCTGGTGGTGCTTACTATTTTCTTGCTTTTGAAAGAGGATCTTACTTGTTTCCCCCTAGCAGAATCCTCGCAAACTTTATCTTCCTTGAACTTAATGTTAGGCAGTCATATCACCAAGTCCTTGGAGACTAGTTTGTGGAGTTGACTTACATTGGCATGTCCAAGTCTTTTGTGCCAAAGGAGGGGATCATTATCCTACACACTTAAACAAGTGTGTTAATTATCTAAGAGTGTGGACAGATCCATAATATATATACATATATTGTTTACTCTTTTTCCGTGCAAAACCATCTTGTCAGTGATACGATTAATCACAAAGCATTTTGTAGAGGTAAATGCAACCATGTTACCTCTATCATACAATTGTGATACACTTATTAGACTGTACTGTAGTCCATCTATCAAGTAGCCATTCTCAATAGAGTGAGAGTCAGTCTTAGCTACCTTTCCAACCCCAATCTTGTAACCTTTCTTCCCATTTCCGAAGGAGACATTACCTCATTTAAGGTCCTCAAGTGAAAGGAACTGGTTCTTGCTTCTAGTCATATGCTTTGAGCAACCACTATCCATGTATCATATTTGGTTGCTCTCCTTCACTTTGACCTGCAAAAAGAAATCAAGGGTTAGTCTTAGGAACCCAAACTAGTTCGGGTCCCTTTCTATAGGCAAAAGGATGAATCAGATTCTTTTTAGCCCAACTTAACTATTCTTCCCTTGAGCAAATTCTTTGTTCTTTTGACTTGCCTTTTATATTGCAGTGTATTTACTTTTATAGTGACCTACTTTACCACAGTGTGTGAAAATCTTGTTCTCAAGAAGTGCGAGATACTTGCTTTTGGGATCCCACTTAGGTGCTAGGTTTCCAAAGCCATGTCCTCTTCTGTTGCTACTATGGTGTTCTCGTAGCCATGAAACTGCATTGGAGGACCTGTTCCATTTACAAGTTCTGTCTAGATCATGCTTGACTTTGCTTAGATCCTCATTTAGGATTTTTATCTTCTCATTTTTTTGTGCAACTCATCTTTCATTTTCCTTGCATTTTCTTCTAAACTGAGTTGCGTAAGACCATCTGTCTTTTTACCTGTTCCTAATTTCAGTTTTAGATATTCAGATCTATGTTCTAGGACAGTTGTGTCAAGTTAATAAACCTGGTTCTTCAACACAGCATTTTCACTTTCAGTTTCACTAGCCCTAAGTTCCAGGTTTTCGCATTTAGCTTTTAAAACTACACACTCTTTTGAAAGTTGTTCCTTTTTATTATTTATATCCTCAGATTCATCAATTAGCTCTAGGAGCAACTTAGATAACCTTTCCTTAAATTTAATCTTGTCTTTGAGATGAGAAACACTTACCTCAGCTTCTTCATCAGATTCTTCAATGTCCATAAGTGCTCGTTCATCATCATCATCGTCATTATCTGAGCTTTCATTTAAGCTATCTCCCCAAGCAGCGACCATAGCCTTTGTTGATCCTTTGTTGTTGTTGTTTTTCTTGGGTTGAACCTATTCCTTCTTCATGTTCCTTGGTTTAGCCCTTTCCTTCTTCCATTTAATATCCCACAAAGGACAGTTCTTGATATGGTGATCAGTGTTTCCACACTTGTAGTAGCCATCATTCGTTTGCTTCTCAGGAGCTTTTGATTTGCTGTAGCTTCCACTTCTTGAAGTACCCTTTCCTCTACTCAGGTACTTCTTGAATTCTTTGGTGATCATAGTCATTTCATCATCTTCCAGATTAGAACCTTCAGTGATTATGAGAGCCAAACTCCTTTCCTTCTTAAGTACATCCATCTTCATAGTTCGTCTCCTAAGTTTATAGGCTGTAAGATTTCCAATTAATTCATCTACTGTGAGAGTGAAAATATTCTTTGGTTCCTGGATGGCAGTGATTTTACTCTCCGAAGTGATAAACAAAACTATGGTCAATATCTTTTTGACCCTTTCTTCTTCAGGAATAATCCTTCCAAGAGATTTTAGCTCATTAGTCAGTGTAGTGAACCTTGTGTACATTTCTTAAATGATTTCTCCTTCCTTCATAGCAAAACTCTTATATTGAGAGTGATCTCTTCACTTGAGGTGTTCCTTCGTGAGCCACTTGCAGTGTGTTCCAAATTTGCTTAGCAGTGGTACAATCTTGGGTTCTGTTGTACTCATTTGAACCAAGTCCACAAACAAGTCATTTCTTGGCTTTAGCATTCTTCTCCCACTTCCTTAAGTCCTCAGCAATGCAATCAGCTCTTGTCTTTGGCACATCCATGTCCTTCAGCATTTTTCTTCAAGGTAGCCAACTCATAATCCTCTCCTATAATATGATCTCTCATCTTGTTTTTCCACCAAGAGTAGTACTGGCGTTTAAAGAGTGATGGTCTAGTAGTGGATTGCCCGTCCCAGTTTCCAGGTGGGGTAGTCATGTTGATCTTTTTCTAAAGTGTAAGTCTCTTCAAGGATAACCTACTCTGGTACAAATTGATGTTTTATATTTCAATGTCACACAAGAGGGGGGTGATTTGCGTGGTGTCCAATTTTCGCGTGCAAAGATTATAGAAGTACATGGTTCTTCTATGTGTTCCTTATACTACTATTGCGGAAATAATAAATGCGGAAAGTAAGGAACACAAGTATTTTTACGTAAAAACCACGACCTACTACTCAGTAGGATTTTCCCCAACTCTTCACTAAATCACTAAGTCAAAACAACATTTACAAAACTCTTTGTAAACCTAAGGATTACCTCTAATCTCGTTGTGGCAACCAGCCTCTAACTGTTGCGACAACTTCAAGTTAACTCTAACTTGAATACTCAGATTACCCTTCTCCTATATACTTGGCTTACATGTTAAAATTGAATTTTAATTTCATAAATTTTATGCCCCTACAGACGCGTTCGCGTAAAACGGTATAGCGGAAGTAACATATTTCGAATAAAAAGAATAAAACAAAAAGAACTTAATTAAGAAATAAAAAAGAAGCATACAGGAAAAGAAAAAGAAAAAAATATATATGGAAAATCACACAACACACTACAATGAAAGGGAGGAAGCATTGTAAAAAATTCAAACGTATATATA